>APFE030507712.1:32431-101719 GCA_000404065.3 Pinus taeda | reverse complement strand
ATGTTGTTTTCCTTATGTATCTTTCACAAACCATATATGTTTTGTATAATTCTTTTCCTGTGATTTCTTGTAGTAAGAAATCAACATCTTATAGTTTGAGGCACTTGGTAGATTTGTATCTATCAACTCATGTTTGGTTTGTTAAGCTTTAGTAGTCTTTGGTACAAAAATATTCCTTGATGCCATTTTCCTGCAAAAAATATACACATGTATATAAATCAGTAAATTACAAAAAAGCCAATAGCATAAGTGAACAAACAAAATGAAACAAAATCTAAAAGTTAAAAAAGGCCTGAAACATGCACATCGTCCCCCATGACAAACTCGATGTTAGGTTCTTATAGGGAACAAAAAAAAATCCATTCCTTAGTAAAAAAAATAATGTTTTTTCGATTTTCCTCGGTCCCTTCGAAGGTAAGGGGTATATTATGAGAATTGACCACGTATATGTCACAAGGTTGATGATGAGAATCGGTCCCTTGCTTACCAAGGGGGCAATTCTAAGAATCAACTCATTACATGCCAAGGGGATGATTCTCATAACTAACCCCTTGCCTACTAGGGGGTTGTTATGCCTCAGTGTCGTGTCATGGTTGTGCCTATGGGCGATCCCTATAGCCAGCCAAGGGGTTGATTCCCATAATCGCTCCCCTGGCATGTTGGGGGCCGATTCCTAGAATTGGCGTGCTAGCTTATTGGGGGTGATTCTCATAAACACCCTCCTACACTACTAGGGGGTTGATTCCCAAAATTGTCCCTGTCTGGTGAGGGGACAATTCTAGGAATCGACCCCTATAATAGAGTGCACCCACCGATGACACCAACCCCCATGAACCAGCTCGCCTAGGAGTGAGGGGCGATTATGAGAATTGGATCTCATCGTTGCACGAGTTAGGTCTCAGGGGTGGGTACCATAGGCCAACATGCCCATAGCTTAGCGTGCCCGCCAGCAACAACAACCCTCGTAGCGCAACCTACCAGTGAGTGTGCGCTGATGACACTCATGCCGGCGGCCCATCCCACCAACGGGTGGGGTTGGTTCTTAGAATCAATCTCACCCCTTGTGGGGCTAGGCCTTGGGGGTGTTTCCCATGGTACTCACCCTCGTAGCCGAGCCCGCGGATGGGTGAGGAAGATTTTTAGAATCAACCTCACCACTAGGCCGGCTGAGCCATGGGGATGGGTGCCACCAGTAGGTGCTCCCAGCCGTGGGCATGCTCGCTGATGACACTGAGCCCCACGACCCAGCTCACCCAGGGGTGAGGCCAATTCTGATAATCGGCCTCACCCCTTGGTGAGTTGGGCCATGTGGGTGGGTTCCGCAGATTCGCACACTTGGCCATGGGCGTACGTGTCGGTAGAACCCACACCCTTGACCCAGTCCACCTAGGGGTGAGACCAATTCTTAGAATCAACCTCACCCCTAAGCAGGTTGGACCATAGCGGTGGGTGATGTTGGCAGGAATGCCTGCTCGGGGTGTGATGACATGCAACATGTTGTCATGTCACTGTCGAGTGTGTCCGCCCACAAACAAAAAATCGGCGTCACCCCTGGACAGGATGGGTCGTGAGGGTGGGTGTCACTGGCAGGCGCGCCCGACCACGGGCATGCCTGTTGACAGCAACCAACCCCGTGGCCCATCTCGCCTAGGGGTGAGGCCGATTTTCATAAGAAACCTCACCCCTGAGCATGTTGGGCGCAGGGGTGGGTGCCACCAGCAGGCATGCTCGGCCATAGGCATGCCCGCCTATGACACGATGACGTGTAGCATGTTTTTGTGCCACTGGTGAGCATGACCAATATAGGGCACACCCACCCATAGGCACAAAAATTGGCCTCACCCCTGGGTGTGCTGCGCTGGGGTGGTGGGTGCAACCGGTAGGCACAACCAGCCATGGGAATGTTGCCCACCAATAAGTGTTTTCCCATAAACACTCGCCCATAAGCACTGCTTTTTGGTAGGCCTACCCAGTCATGGGTGTGCTCGTTCATGGCAGAGTGGTCCCCTTGTAGGCCACTCTGCCTCAGAGAAGCATGACCAAAACCAGGAACCCCAAGACCGGGCCCACCACGCCCACTGCTGACATAGTGGCCTCCTACCTGCAAGGGAGATATCAGGTAAGCGTGGCTCATGTCAATTTTTAATTTCTAAAAGGAATCAAAATTTTGTTAATAAAAAGTTTTTTTTTTTTACTAGAATGTGTTTTTGTCTCGTATTTTGTGCAAAGATAACAACCCAATTGACACATAAATACTAGTAAACCTATCAGAGTTTAAGACCTAAAATCAATAAAATGGAAACCAAGCTTTCAAATGCGATAATCTTCTCTTCAATATGTTGTTGATAACAATGTACCTGCTCCACAAAATCCCTCCATGTCTTTTAACGAACCTCGAAAAACCTTGATGTGGTGTGAGGAATAGTGATAAGATATAGTGGAAATTATAGAATTATTTTACCACATGGTGAATGTGGTATTAATTTTTTTATTATAAAAACTTAACATATAAATCATGCTACGTCGATATAGTAATTTATGATATAGTAGAAGTTACAGAATTGTTTTATTGCATGGTGAATGTGGTATTCCTTTTTTTTATAAAAAATTAACATATAAACTGTGTTATGGTGATATACTAATTTATGATATAGAAGAAATTATGGAATTGTTTTACTATATGGTGAACGTGGCATCAATTTTTTTATAAAAACATAACATAAAATTATGTTATGGTGATATAGTAATTTACTTTAAATGTGTGATAGAAGATATAATAAAAAATAATAAAAAATATTCAATTGTTTAGTAGCTGCTATATAGTTTAAATAAAAGATTTAATTTAACTAAAGGATTTGTTTTAAAATTTTAATTTAAAGATTAATTTCATGAGAAAAATTTAGTTAAAATATTTCAATAAATTGTAGATTAAAATTTTAGAGGGAAATTACATGAAACAAAATTTTTGGAGGGAGAAGTTTCGGCGAAAAATTTAAGAGGGAAAATTTGGAGGGAATTTTTCATTCCTTAAGCTATATTATCATTAGGAGAGAGTGAATTTGTATCATTCAACCTCTTATGTTTGAAAGCCATGTATTCTTCTGATAGTGAAGTTTTGCTTTTGGAAGGATCAACATCTTTGTCTCGTAACAACTCTATTCACATTGATGAATATAACAAAAATTATTTCACTATGAATAGAGAGTCAAATCTTCCTTTAAGTCCTAATCCTAAGGACCCTGACAACAGAATTGATGAAGGCATGATGAATAATTTCAAATGAATAAAGAGTGAAGGTTTCCACTAGTCCAAATCTTATGGACTATGAGAGAGACTATGATGAAGGCTAGGATGAAGAATTTTCAATAAATCGAGAGTCACAGTTTCCACTTAGTCCTAATTATATGGACTATGAGAGAAGTAGTGATTGTTCGTATCTAAATTTGACTATCCATTCCATTCCAAATTTATCTTTTAACTATCATTATTGGCCATTTAACCTTTATTATTCAACAATAATCCTTAGAAACTAAGTCATATGTTGTCATTTTCATTATTTTGAGCTTTGGATTAATATTTGATATTTTTATATTTAAATCACACTTTTCAGAAAAATCACAGGAAGTTGTAACAACCTGTGATTGCTTTATTGTTTGACACATTGCAGCACAGGTGGGAAAATTTTAGGATTATGGGCATAAAGTACAATGTACAAGGATGGTGAAACAACTATTCACTTTTAGTTTTGGAGAAAACAAGTGTCCAGTCAAGGCTAGTCAAACCCAGCCACTTCATCACTTTTTCGTGATTTTTGTGCACAAGATATTTTCCAGTTTTTGAATTTTTGAATAAATGGATGAAGAGACCTAAATTAGATCTCCTTTGGATGTAATTAATAGAATATTGTTAGTATTAGATGGAGAAACAATAGTTTCTTTTGTTATAGAATTCACGATAAATAACCCATATGGGAAAACTATGTTTTAGAATGGTTTTTGTGAACATATGAGAAGACAACTTGTGTATCTTTGATTCCAGACTTAATGCAAACTTCTTCAGAAATTTTATGTCTCAATATTTAGTAGCTACACTCTTCTGAATCATCTCATAGTGTGCTTGTGGAGTGCTGAAGGGCCCTCACCACTTTGCTGATATGCTTTATCTTTACTCTGTTTTTCTTACTAGCTGCAAATTCGAATTTAGGAGTTAATCATTTCATGTTCAGAGTTAAAAGTTATGTTAGGAGAGTTATCAGTTAAGAGAACTTGAATTTGTTGTGAAGAGAGAGCCTTGTAAGAGGATTCAACTAATCTTGATCTTGAAATTGATATTTAGATGATATTGTCATTGAATTTACAGATTTGTTTGCTAGCTTTAGTTTTGAAGGATAGTTCTAGTTTTATTTCCAAAATGATTTAAGAATGAAGTTTTAAAATTCAATTTTCATTTTGGTAAATGATTCTTGTAAGGAATCTAATTGATATTGGTTTATAACACTTCTTATCTTATTCACTGTGTGATTTAAATTGAAAATACTTTAGATTGCTGTGATTGTAAAAAAACTTTCAAGCAATATTCTTGTAAGGGAATGTAGGATTACAATCAATCATCAACACTCTACCTTTGTTATTCTGCAACTAAAATTTCATATGATTTGTTTCTCTTATATTGATTTTTGAGTGATTAAAAAGGATAATTAAGGATCTTTTGTAGAAAGCACTATTAATTTAGTCCATTAGGTAGCTATTATAATCTTAGAGCCTTCTAGATCTATATATTTTAGGTAAGCACCTCTAAGTGTACTTTCATAGGTTGATAAAAGAATTATGAGCTTAAATTTCCTTGGTAAGTTGGGACCAAACATTTTGGTGCCATTGCCGGGGAGGTGCAACTAGAAAGACTAAAAAATTAAAAAAATCAACAAAACAACAAAAACATAGAATTAAATTTAAATTTCAGTCATGCTTATTTATGTCTAGGTTTAGGGACAAAAAAGGTAGATTTAAGAAAGTCCCCCAACCAACAATTAATCCACCATTAGGAGCAGATCCATTAGAAAAGATTGAATACATACCTCCAACAGGAAAGGTTATAGCGGCAAAACTTGAGGTAAAACTAAAATTAGGCCAAAGACTCATCCTCATTGAAAGACAAATTATGATAGCCCATGAAGCAAAGAGAAGGAATCTACCTAAAACTTCTATAGTAGCAAAATATGAAGGGAGTAGCACAAAAACCCAATAGCCTACTGTTGAACAATTTTTTCTTCAAGAACTAAAACAAGAAGAAGAGGCAGAAACCTTAGAATCACAAATTAGAATGGCTACAGAGGGAGGAGGATCCAGAGGACCTACACCTGAACAACTGAGAGAGTATGAGAGAAAAATGGAAGAAGGGAGAAGAAGAAGGGAGAATTAAGAAAAACAAAACGATGATAATCTATTTGGAGGAAATCAAAATCCACCAGAAACAAAGGAATCCACATTTAAATTTCAAATTCAAGATAGAGGAGAGCAAATGGATGAGAAAATTAAAATGAAAAACATACCACCATCTATACTGTCAAACTTCTATGGGATGGCATCTGAAGATCCAAACTCATTTTTATTTGAATTTGACATGGTATGCCAAACCTATGAATATAGCGATGATGCTCATATACTTCACCTTTTTCCTGCTACCTTAAAAGCAATAGCACTTAGGTGGTTTATGGGATTAGGTGAACATTCAGTCACTAGTTGGGATGATATGAGAAAATTCTTTTTGAAAAAGTGTCAACCTTATTGTCAATCAAAATATTCTAAAGATGACATATTTTCAATGACTCAGTAAGAAGATGAGACCTTAGAGGAATACTTAGAAATATTCTCATATAATCTACAAAAGTCAAAACATAGGACTATGTCAATTGAGCTTATTTGAACAATCTTTCTTAAAGGCATCCAGAATGAGTATTTAGATGATCTTAATCTCATGGGTAAAGGGGACATTTCCAACTTACCTTTTGAGGAAATTGTTGAATTATGCCAAAAGTAATCTAGGAGTAGGACAAGAAGTGGGAAAAGAGCAATGACATTAAAGATCACAAAATATGCTACAGGAAATATAACTAGAGCTGAACTAGGAAACTTATTTGAGGATTTCAAAATAGACCTTATGAGTACTTTGGGAAACCAAATAGATACCCTTAAAACAAATAAAATAGAAGATGAAAAAGAGTTAGAATTATCTATATATTGTCGCAAATGCAGGAAGAAACATGCTTTGAAAGAATGTCCCTTAGATAACGTGCAAATTTGTGGGTTTTGTACATATAACCATGACACTAAAGACTATACAAAGATGAAAATATTGCAAAATTACAATTCAGAAGCAAGTGTAGAAATGGAAAACATATATTTAATTGGAGCTAGACCTCCAGGTATGTATCAAAATCGAAATTCAACAAATTATAACATGGTTGCTCAAAATCCTTGGGATGTTCCCATACCATGGTAAAACTGGTTTAACCCACAAAACACATACGGACAACAAGGATGGAGAGGATATTATTTTCCTCAACAATTTTCTCAACAACAACCCCAACAGTATCAACAACCATTTGCTCAACCATATTCCCAACATTATCAGTCACAATATTCTTAGCCATACCCACAATAATACCCTCTGCAATTAGTACCTTATCAACAACAAAATCCTCAACAAGCATTACCTGCTCCCCCACAAATAAATCCACCTCAGATACAACTACCATCCAACCAACCACCTCGAGCCACACAGTTACCAGCTCAACCCATAGCTAATCCAAATATCTGAATAGACAGACCAACTTATAGCATAGATGTGGGACCTTCATACCCAACTCTACCACTGGAAAACATTGAACTAAGGTCAGGTCGTACATTGCAAAAATAACTTTCCCCTGCTCAAATGTAGTTACAATAAGAAAAACAAAATGAGGAAGAAGAAAATCAACAACGTAGCAAACAAACTGAACCAATACAAAACAATTTGGAACAAAATCAACAAATCAAAACACTCCAACCACCTCCACTTCTGGAAAGGTTACTTCAACCAAGATCAACCACACCATTACCACAATTTGATGTTCTTGATGAACTGAGGAATGTATATGTCAAAATGTTATTACTCCAAGCAATCAAGGATATTCTGATTTATACCAAAGCCATTAAAGAGCCGTGTCTCAAGAAACATATAAAGAATAGCTTTGACCCAAAAACAATACATGTTATAATTAATTTAGCAGGTTTGATGTCAAATGTTATTTCAACGGAGAAATATCTCGACCCAGGAATACCTAGATTCACAGCCATAATCAAAAAAAATTCAATTCCAAACACTTTTATAGATTTAGGAGCTGCAATAAACGTTATGACATTAGTTCTCCCTCGCGTCCTGCACAAGTCTATCAACTTATTTAGTTATTTTTCTACCTTCCTCGGAGGTTTTGCTTTAGTGAATGTCTCCACTCTTTTCTCCAAAATTTGTGGTTTCTCTACAACTTCTTGAGGTTCCTCTTTTTTGAGCTTAAATCTCATCTTTTGGTGGCATTTAAAGCTCCCTCTCAAGAGTGCACCACATAGATTTATCCTCATCAAAATTTACATCCCTTCACATAACTATCATTATGAGTGGTGGCAAGTACACATGTTAGTTGTGGGGAAATTTTGTGTAACCCACAAATACCTTGAATTTTGTTGTTGACTAAAGCTTCTTCCTTGATTCTTTGGAGACATGGCAGTAAACAGAGGCTCTGAAAATCTTGAAGTGAGACACATACGACTTTCTTCCCGAGAAAGCCTCGTCCAGTGTAATATCATGCCAAGAATCCAGTGAGAACTTCAGTTCTGCAAACAAATTGTTGTATTGCATGCCTCAACCCACAAATGCAGAGGTAGGCCTTGGTCATGCAACGCCACCCTTGTTGCTCCCAAAATGTTATGGATATTTCTCTCAACCACTGCAGTCTGATGTGGGTTGTGGGGTGTTGTCAACTCTCGTCGAATGCCTTCTTTCACACATAAATTTTTAAATTCATTCAACACATACTCACCTCCATTATTGCTCTAGAGAGCCTTCACCTTCTTGTTGGTTTCTTTCTCAAACAGTGCCTTGAATTATATGAACTTGGAGAATGTCCCATCTTTCTTCCGCATGAAGAGATCCAACACTTATTTGAGAAGTCATCAATAAAAAGGACAAAATATGTGTGTTGGGTAGTGAAGGCTATAAAAAAAGGTCCACAAACACCAAAGTGGATCCTTTATTGGACTACATGCTCTTTCTTGTCCCAATCATGAAATTCAGATTATATGTACTTCGCCAAGGTACATCCTTTGTATATGTCCTGCTGCTGAAGTGCTCCTTTAGGGACGCTAGTGGATATTTGTTGAGTACTATTCAAGGTGCCTTGATGCAAATGGCCAAGGCTTATGTGCTAAAGTTCACCTACATCATGGCCCTACACTTTCTCTTCCTTAGTTTTTAATGCAACACAATCTTCCACATCTAAATTATATAGATTCTTCACACAAACCTCGATCTTCTTCACATGTCTCATGGCTATGTGTCTCAGGAATGTTTTTCCTTTGTTGAATATCATGTCATAACCACAGTCTTCCAAAACTACAATAGAGATGAGATTTTTCTTTAGGCCTACAACAAACATGACAACCTTGAGCCTGAGAGGGGAGCCTAACTCCTTCTGAAAGTTCACTGTACCAATACTGGACATGTTGTATCTTTCGTCATCCCCTAGCTCGATGTACATATGGATATCTTTCTCCTTCAAGTCACTGAAAATTCTTTACACCCTGTCATGTGGAACAATGCACCGGAGTCCTAGTACCACACGCTCTCCATCACTATGTTGGGCATGCATGCGATAAGGGTAAAGTCAAGGTCAAACTATGAATCAAAGGCTTCACCCACTACTCCTCCTAAGGTCTTCTCACTTGCCTCTTTCTGTGGGCGCTTCAAGGCCTAGTGCTCGTATTCGTGACAATGGAAGGATTTAATTTTTGACAAATATTTATTCTTTATCCCTTCATTGGATTCTGGTTTCGTTTGAGATTTCTTCCCTTTTTCCCTTCATTTTCTAGTATTTTGCCTTATTTCCTCTTGTACAAAATCGTACCATAAGTGTTCCCAATTCGGTAGTTTCTCCCTCTCGTCCACTTAATCTTGATAGGTATGCCAACTCTTGGAAAGGCCTAGAATGGATATTCGTGACAAGTGATCCTTTGAAAGAGTAACACCAACTCCTACAAGCTCATCATGAACTTGTGCGAACCTCCTCAAATATTGGAGAGTAAGGTCATTCTTCTACATCTTGATATTTCAAAGTTTATCCTTGAGCACCAACTTTTTCTGGTCGCTACTATTCTAGAACAAATTTGTGAGTTCCTACCACATTCCATAAGGATTTTCTTTCCCATAGAGATTGTAGACATTGTTGTCTCGTACTCCCTCCAATATTATTATCCACACCTTGCATACAACTTTCTTCGACTAAGCAAGGTTTTGGGCATCAGATAATGCTAGTTTTGTAACATCTCTCTTGATGTATTCTAGCAATCCATTATCATCGAATACCTCCTCCATGCGATCCATGCAATCAATGAAATTAGAGTTTCCTTCCAAGGAATACTCTAGCCTCAGCCCGTTGAAGGTCATATTTTCAGTTCCTAAGAGATCTTGCTACATTGAACTGCAAATTTGAATCTTCTAAGAAAGAAATTCAAAAATCATGCTCTAATGTGAATCCTACTATGATATGATATAGAAATTATGGTGTATATTTGCAACTCATCATGAAGTTTTTTCAAATTCATAAGACACAAACCTACTCCACTACTCTACAAAAGTTAATTCACAATTTAGAACAAAAAATTCAGACATGGAATAAGAAATAAAAGACATGCACACAATATTTTTCTTGGGGAAAGCAATCTTCTAATAACTCCAATGCCTTCTTGCATCAACCTTATGAATATAGATGTATTACAATTGATTTACTCAACTGTGCACACCCCGTAAGTGAATAACCTATCCCTCTGCTCACTAAGAAGCTCAAACCCAAACTTTGTCAATTTCTACCTCTGCTTGAGCCCCTATTTCCTTGTGCAATTCCTTGAGAAATTAGGCCCCTATTATTTAGGTCTTTTCCAAAATGGATTGCACAATTCCTAAGGTTGATCATGTGACTACATGCAGCACTTGTACGCTCAAGACTAGTCTACAACTAATATTAAACTGCCTTGAAATCTCCATCATTGTTGGGGAACTTGAATTGTTTGCATGCACTAGCAATTTTGGGATGATTGATCACTTAACTAGATGATCATTGCATTTGACTGAAGTCTGACTGCACAACTAGCCTTCCACTAATTCCTCCAACAGTTAGACCCAATTTAACTGAAAACAACTTGAGATAACTGACTTTGACTGCTACAAATTAGAAATCACACATGCTTAACTGAACTCTAACTCCTCCAACTCGAAATGATTGAGTAAAATTGGTGACACAAACCATTTCATACAAGCTAATTGCATCCAAGTTGTTTTTTGATGTGGAAATTCAAATTTTCTCAATTTAATCAAGCCAAAATCAAATTGAGAATTTCTTGCCACAATTTTCAACAATCCTTTCAATGAATCTAATCCATGTTGCCAATCTAGCACAACAATTTGCTAATAACAACAACCAATGTATATAAGTAGCATTCAAAATAAATAAAACAATAAAAAAACACATATTAAAACATAATCGATGGAGACCCCTAAAAGTACTCCAACTATGTTACCACCCATTAATGTTCTTCGAAAGTGCTTCCATTGCTCCTCTCACAACACACACCTCTATTTTCAGCCTCCATCGCCCTAAATCCCATTAGTTGTTGTCAACCTCCATCACTCTACTTCCCGAAGAAACCATCAATAGCGTAAAGGCAAACCCCTAATCCTTTACCTTTTCTACTAGCACATCATATTGAGAATTTTAAGACAAAAGATTTATTTTGTCTTAAAAAATTGTCTTAAAATTCCGCTCCATGTAGTAGTCTAGAATGCAATGACATACTTTAGGAAATTCGTTCACTAAATCATTGCCTAAGGTAAAAGAAAGTTTTAATATGTAAAAACCTATCCTACATGGTGCATTTTGATCAACCTAGTAATACATGACTAGGTGATCATTTTTTGGGTGATAACAGATTGTTGCCCAACATAAGAGTTTGAGGAGCATGTCGTACGATGGAAATATGTTGTAGCTTCACATTCACAAAACACCGAAGGGAAGTCATAGGGAGAGAGAGAGATCACTCAAGTAATAGGAAGGAGTGAAGTTGGAGGGGGTGAAACCTACCTGTGAGATAAAAGTTTCCTTTATTGATGAGTACAAGATCTTAATAAGGTGGGGGAGGTATACCCATACCTATGAGATAACCAAGTGCAAATGATAATGGTGTGCCTAACAATCTATTCTGACGTACACAGTACATGATAGATGATATGCTGGCATCAATGGGGCAAAAAATGATGCAATGAGATAATGATCCCCATACACATAATTTCCTCGAATACAGTGGCCATGATTGATACAGTTAAGTATGTTTATTTGAGGACATGAGACATAATTCCCCCACATTGGTGTGGTGAAGGGGGGGGGGGGGGGGGGAGAGAGAGATCACAACCAAAGAAGCCCTGATGAATAGGAGAGGTATTTAAATATCTCAATGGACCATTTTAAATAGAGGTTCATGTTGTGAGTTATGCAATCGGCAGAAACAAATCCATTCAAATGAAAATAACTTCTTCTGAGGCTAGATCATAATTTTCTGACATCTGGGTATGTGAGGGGCTACCTGAAGGGACATCCCCTCATGAGGTCTAGAACATGTCACACACACCTCAAAAAATCTAGGAAAATCTTCTAGATCACTAAACCACCAAGTGTATGTTTCTTGATTATAGGCACCAAGAAAGGATGAAAGATGAAATGAAGGTACACCATCGTCCAAACTACTCTCCTAGAATAAATTTGTTGATGTTAACAAAAGCAGGTCCACCAGAGTTTAGGCAATTATGAATCCTCAACAAAGGCACAAGGATCATAGTATTATGGCTAATAATGACTAACACCGGGGATGATAATTGGAAGATATGGGGACTTGTGGAGTTATGATTTACCTTGTCATAGCATAACATGCAAGGTTGACCTCATAGTGATTGACACAATTCCATAACAGATGATCGATTACTCAGACGAAGGATTTCCAAAGGCACATGAGGATAGATGGAGTTCAAATATAATAAAAATGGGATGAATGCAACACATAGATGGATAATATATTGTAACGGGACTCAATGGGACTTTGAACAGACTCCATAGATGTAGGGGTGACTCATCTCTAATGCTTTGAAGAAAGGTGAATATATGATGCTTACACATGGGAAAGGCTCGCAACGCACCATAATAGAATGAGTAAATAGTGATTACTCATGACAGAGCTTGATTCATAATTCTATAAGTTCAAAGGAAAAGTGGTACGAGAGTACATGACACTCATATTAAGAGATTTGATTTAATGTGCCAAAGGGAGACCTCATGGAAAGAATGGCTTTGTGGGGAAGTTCCAAATTACAAGAAACATGGAGACCCATTGTAGAGATTGGTGAGAGAATTCCAACAGTGCTGACAACTTGTCAAACCTAGCTACCATTACTCTTAATGGCCAAAAAAACCTAGAATTTTTCCTATAAAAGGGCTTCTTGCCCCCAATTCCAATTCATTTGGACATTGATTTGTTGGAGAATTTAGAGAAGAGTAAGAGGTACTAAATCTTGGTGAGCTCGTAGCAGAGTCATTGGATTTCAAGTCTATGACTTAGTAGGTGGCCTTACTTTTCTAGAAATGGCCTCAATGCCTCTTGGAAGGATGATTTATCATGAAGAATTAAGGAAAGAAGGTTGTCCATTTAATTTATGAAAAAGAGACATTATGTATGGAAAAGATACAAGTGAAAAGATGTTTATTTTTAAAATAGATAGTAGCTCCTATCTCTCTCTCATACCAATCCCAAAATCAATAAGGAATATCGTTTAAATTAATGCCCTGAGCTACATATTTAAGACATATTTATGATTCTTAAGAAAATTACGCAAAAGGTAACACAATACTTGCTATTTTGAGACATATGCATTAGGGATTTCTCTATCATCCACTTTAACAAGCATCTTTCCATGTGCTAAATATTCTCAATAAAAATAACATGCTTTGTGGTGTTGATGAGTAATTTCTATTAAGTTTCTGCTTTTATGGATCTTGGGGAATTACTAAACATAAACTTCTTAGACTAAAAAAGAAGCGAGTGATTTGTAATATTCTATTTTTTGTGGATATGGTTAAAGTGGACAGAATCTACCCATGTTATTTACCGTGATAGTTGCCCATGGCATTGACCCTTGGTATTTGCCTTCGGTTTTTGAGTGAAAACAATGAAATAAAGTCTCTAGAGATTCAATGAAGCATATAAAAGGGGATAGGAGCCTAACAATGTAATCATCGAGAGTTATTTATCTATTTTTCTTTTGTTGAGAGCTTTTCAATGCAAGTTCCAGTTGATCCCAGGGACGAAAACCCCATGGGAGTAATTGCTTTGGTGGATCCATCGAGGATCTAAGATTGTGCTTTAGCATCTTTAATTTCTCTGTTGATGGGCAGCCATACATGCCAAGGCATGAGCTTTAGTAGTGCTTCTGTGGGCATGTAATTTGTTTATATTTATTTACATAAATAAGATGTTGCATTCTCAGATCTTTATTTTGTTCGGTGTTTTTACTGCAATAATTTTATTAGAACACCTACAATGTATCAGAACTAATTAAAATTTTGATGATTGGGAAATTACAGTGGTATCAGAGCTGTGCATCCCACCAGCCTGAGGGTTTTATTGGAAAATTTTAAATTATTTGCAGGGTTATTTGGAGGTTTCATGCAGGGAAATTTGATGGAATTTATGCTCACCCTAGCCAACATTTCCATCTTTGATGGTATTTCTATCATCCTAGTTGGTTCTATTTTTCGGTTGATTGGAAGGAGAATTTTCTGCATTATTTTGAGAGTTATTATTTTATTGCAAACAAAAGAGAAAACATTACTATGCTAAATTTTTATATTTCACCTGGGTCTGCTTTACCATATATATCCATTCAAGTTTACGGGGTCGAGATTGAACCCCTATAAGATTTGAGGGTCCATTTTCAATTGTATTGCAGTGCTGTGAGATTTATTGTAAGAAGTACTACCATCTTGACTATAATTTGATTATAGGTCTATAGAAATCCAACAGAAGAGTTCATATCCTTCTAGTGGGTCAAACACCAAGGGTTCAAAGGCTAAATTCTAAGAACAAGTATCATATCAGATTATATCCGTTTCATTTCAAGATCAATGGTATGAATATATTTTTATAATCTATATTGGAAAGAGGCTAGATCATTTAAACCTAAGGAGACCCTGCCTTTCGATGCCATTCTTAACTTGCTCATAGATCTAAAGTGTCTCCGTGAAATAATTATGGATTGATTCCATTAGAGGTAAAAGAGGTCAAATTGCAAAAGTTGGAAGGTCGGGCTTTTAAACTTGATCCCAAGGAAGAATATAAATTGTCTAATCAACCCCATCCTAGGATTGAGGTTGAACCCATAGCCAAACTTGGAGATTGATCAATTCAAGGCCACATTTCTCTTCTAAAGACTGAGGGTTTCAAGGGTCCTTGCTCCATGCATTTTCTAGAATTATTTCTCTTGTAGTGTTTTCTTCTCAAAGATGTACGAAATGAACCCACTTAAGACTGTGGAAGATAAACAATATGAATAATATAAATGGCTGCTAAAAATTGTAGATCTGCAACAAATGATAGAAACAAAACCTGTGAAAGTCCTAATGTATGCCACAATCATAGTTAAACAACAAAAAGAAACAGTAATAACTCAAATAATCCAATGAAAACTATATATACAAAGAATAGATATTATTATAACACCTGTGAAGGGAACAAATAAATGTTACCTGTCCCCCTCCATGGAATGGGTTCTTGGCTATGCTCAAACGTCTTCATCTTCTTCAGAGTCTCTGTCCTCTATAATCTGAAAACCCAACAAGTAAAATGTTTGAGCTTAATGGGAACTCAAATGGCAGAGAAATGGAGTGCATCAATGAAAATAATCAAAGTTACAGTAGTGAGTGCAACAATGAAAATAGTCAAAAGTGAATAATGAATGGAAAACCCTTCTATTTATAACAAAATATTGAGCTATCCTTGAATAATGAGAAATAATAAAATATTATTAACCCCATTCTTGGAATAACCACCTGGAATATTTTATTGTATTTGGTTAGGAGGGAAAAAAATATTTAAACTTTTATTTAGAAATAATAAATAAATAAATGATTTATTTATCATCTCAACAAATTAGATAAGGAATAATAAAGAAATAATGATTTATTTAATTATTCCCAAGGGATTTTTCAAATTTGACAAGGAATAATAATTAATTATTCCTAGAGAAAAATAAGATAATTAATGATTTATCTGTTGATTTTTCATAATTGGGTCAAATATGACAAGGAATAATTATTGAACAATGGTTTAATTAATTATTCCTAGAAGGAAATCAAATAAATAGTTATTTATTTAATTATTCTGCATGAGTTTAATTATAAATTACTTAACAAAGGTGGTTTATTAAGTAATTTTTCATAGTCAAAGAAATTTTACTATTGTAAAATTCGCTTTACATGGTGTAGTTCGATCCATCTAGTAAATTAGGTTAGATGATCAATATTTTGGTGATAATATATTGCCCCCAACGTACGAGTGTTAGGAGGAAAACATATGACCGAACTGTGTTGTAAAGACATAATCACTACACAACAAAGTGGTGTGTGTGTGTGTGTGTGTGTGTGTGTGTGTGTGTGAGAGAGAGAGAGAGAGAGAGAGAGAGAGACCAATACAATTGAAGCAAGAGGATAGGGATAGAGGGGGTGAGACCAATGCAGGTAACCTTTTATGTTGTGGTACCAGACCTCAATGAGGCAGGAGAGGCATACATATACCCACTGAGATAACTTAGTACAAAAATAATGGTGTGCTGAGAAACATCAAACCGTGCAATGAAGTACATGCTGAATGGTACATGACATGTTGGCATAACCAAGTCAAAAAATAATATAATGTGTCCCATATATATAATGCACTTGGAAAAATATGAGCTAGGATTGAATATAATATGAACTAATTACATGAGATATAATGAACCTTCCCTCAAGAAATGGGTTGCAGGGAGGGTAAAACAGCCGAGGAAGCCTGTTGAACAATGAAGGGATCTACAAAACTAACTGGAACATTTAAAGGGGATGTGCATGCTATGAACACTGTGATTGGTAGGAACCGAACCCATTATATTTGGTGAACTACATCTAAGGCTGTAGCATAATAGGAATGAATCTGAGCATGTGGGGGGCTACCTAAAGGGCCACCCCCTCATGAGGTCTCAAACATCTCATGCACACCTAGGAACCACTGGTACAATCTGCTGCATCAATGGGCCATCGGGTGTATGAATCATGAACATGAAACAACCAAGTCAAAGGGCAATAATGAGTCCCTCTACTTGATCCAAAGTATTGAACAAGAATGGAAGATGGAACTAAGATACACCACGATCTAGGTCATTCCTATGGAATAAATGAGGTGATGTCGACAGAATAAGGCCCATGATAGGTGAGGCAATGATGATCCTCAACTAAGTTATGAGGGAAAATAGTAATGTGACTAATGGACTGACACTAGGTATAATGGAAAATGAGGGATTGAGGGACAAATAGATGACTTCCCTTGTCAGAGCATAAAGTGCATGGTTGACCTCGCAGCAACTGACTCAACTTGAGATGGGATGCGAACAATATGACTGGAGGCCAAAATGGGAAAGACGAGATGAATGGTATCAAAATATGGATGGAACACTATGATATGGTATAATGGGATACAAAACAGACTCCATGGATACCAGGGTGCCTCATTGCAGATGCTCTGAACAAGGGTGACTCGATGACGCTGCCACACAGAATAGGCCTGGTGGAACCATGAAAAAATGAGTAAATGATGGTTACACATGATGAAAATTGACATGTGAGATGACAAGTTCCAAGGGAAGGTGGTCCCCAAATTACAAGCATCGCATATGAAGAAATCCGATTTTGAGAGGCGACACAGTCACCCTTCTTGGTAAAATAGCTTCCTAGTGAAGTTTCAAATCATCCAAAACTGAGAAAGACTCATTATAGTACTCGATGGGATATTTCCAATGATGTTGATGGTTCGTCAAGCTGAGCTACCATTTGGTCAAAGTGGGCGACAGAAAAATTGTGGATTTTTCTATGAAAGGACATTTTCCCTCCAATTGGAATTCATTTTTTAAGTGAGTTGTGGTAAATTTGGAGAGGAGGAAAAGGCCCTAAATCTTGTGGAGATCATAGCAGAAAAAATAGGCCATCAGAATCAGGATCTGTGACTTTCAGGTAGGTGGCCTTACTCATCTCTTCAATTTCAGTTATTTATTTCGTGATTTTTGGCTCCTGGCAACTCCCTGGGAGACCCTTGCTCCTCTTCATGGTCTAATCACACTTTTTGTGCCTAGAAGTGCAATTTAGATCATAGGAAATAGGTGAAAACCTATGAGCTCACACTTTCTGGGCATAAAACTACTATTTGGGGTTGAAAAGAGGGGTGGTTTTCTCACTTGGTGGGGGTTGTAGGTTGATTAATGTAGACCAATGTTTTCTTCTCTCAACTGACAAGACATGTGGTGTTTTGCAGGCATGGCAGAGCTAAAAATCAACTGTTGTGAGTGAGACTTGGATACCCTCCGATCTGAGATTCAGATGGATCAGGGGGTTCAAGGGGCATTGGCCTGCTATGGGGTTCTCAAGTTGGTAGTGAACCCATTGATGAGGGTAGGTGAGTCCTTGCTATTGAGAATTGTGAGCAATTGGGATCCAGACCATGAGGTATTTGTCATGCACGGGCACAATATTGAGCTCACATTACAGGATATTCATTTCTTCACTGGACTCCCTCCCCTTAGAGTGGTGTGGGATATACATCTCATGTTTCCTTGTCGGAGGAACATTACAAAGTTTGTGGAGTGCCATTGTCCACAGGATGTGCATGTGAAGGGCACGATTATCCTGATTGGTGATTTAGAATGGCTAGAGACATAGGTTGTTTCCGAAGCTATGCTACAGTTCTTGGGTAGCCATGTGTTCCACCATTTCACTAGTGGGTAGATGATGTCGGTTGAGAGTGTTTTGGATAGGACCTACTATGGGTGGGTCGAGATGATGTTGTTGTTGGTGAAATGATAGTTAAGTCTATGTAGGTGACCCATGACTATGTTTTCGGTATAGTAACATGTGCATTCTTCTTTGAGAAGATACCCACCATCCTTCCTCATGTATAGATCTGATATCAGGGCCCATAGGAGCCCAGCATCCACCACTAGGGGCAACTACTACGGAGAGGAGGATGGGGAGTCGGATGGGTATTCCAACCCATGTTTTTTTCACATTGGGATTAGATGCCCCTCTAGGTTGATGATTATCCTTATAGAAGGATGAACTATCAGGGAGATCCTGACTTGCCACTTTTGCTCAGGCAAGCATGGGGACCAAACAATAATTGTTAAGTTGGTATTTTTATTGTGCATTTCATATTTTTATCACATGTATATGGTACTAAGTTTAAAATATGTGGTATGCAGACATAGCACCAGTAAAACCGGCAAGAAATGCAGGACAACCCGCAGTGCCTGTGGTTGTGATTGGGGAACATTGTCATCTTGTCAAGTTCTAGAGGATAGTGTGCTACTCGTTTATCTACACCGTAGATGTGGGGTACCCTTCACAAGATTTTCTAAGCATGGATAGCATAAGCTAGATGATCAATACGTATATGTTTGTAACGACCTTCCATTAGAGTGGCGACGTATCATGCGGCACATGGCGATGGCTAGTCATGCAATACGTGATTTACGTGTAGGTGAGGTAGAGCCTTTGGTGCGTGATCCTTCGGATAGTGACTAGATATGGGGACATGTGGGTCCCTTTGATTTTTATTTTTGTAATATGTTATGGGCATGTCGGATGTATTTAGAGCTATGGGCTCCAAACACTTATATGATACATAATATGATTATGTATTTTTATATGACAATGATGGTTCGCCACGTGTTTTGTTTATGGTTCTCTTCTATGGTATACATGTGATAAATTTCAATCTAGAATCTTATTTGCAATGGTATCTACATAGTTATTTTGGACTCTAGGAACTTGACTAAAAGTAATGGTTTCAAATTCACATACCAACAGCTTAACATGCAGATATTTTCTAAATATGAATTGGTTATGCACATGATACACACCATTCAATTGCATGAGAAGTAGAAAGGAATATAAATGAACATGAAGATGAAGAATGCGATAAGAAAGGGAATTGACTAACAAACCTATCACTACATCATATTCGGCCTGGTTATTGGTGGCAAATCCAATGCACATGTTGTTTAAAAGGACTAATGTATGGAAGGGGGTAAAAATGGCCCAGGCTGTCGAGGCTATATTCTTGGATAAGCGACTTGCACCATCAACATGACCGATATATGGTGTGGATGATGGATCCATCTGAAAGGTGAAAAAGATGACATATGAGATGATGCATCCTAGCTAACTTCATGACAGAAATAAAGGCATGCAAATCAAAGAGATAAGCTATGAGAAAAATTTCTTTAGGTAGATTGCATTGGGATTATTAGGAAGGAAATGGCCTTTAGAATCCTCCACAAAATATTCCCCCTTGCCTAGGTGAAAGGGTAATTAGGGGTACACATACCTTCCATGATGTCCTCATCAAAATGGAAGATGAGTGGATGAGAAGTATATCGACTAAATCATGCAGCGTGGTACCTAGTGCGTCAACCTGAGAAAGAAGGTTCACATTCGCATCATATGGAATGGTAGATGACGAGATAGTAGATGAAGGATCTATGTATGTTGAGACCTAGGATTCTGTGGAAATAGGTTGAAGAGAAGCATGCTCAGAAACCTCAGAAAGGATTTCCTATGAGGAACTCAAGGAAGATGACAAGTAAAGGATATGGCCCGTGGTGTCCGTCATCTCGACATTTGGGGAAGGGATCATGATGGTGGGACCAGATTCCCTCTATTCTGGATTACTATTGCTACAAAAATCCACAGGAAGAGGAGAAGGTGATCCATTATGAATGGTCTTGTATTCATGAAGTGCCTTAAGGAAATCACAAAATTCATTGAGATGAGGGCAACAACGGGAGTAGTCACCATGATGATCACACAGGGTACAAGGGTGATTTTTGCGTAACATTGTGAGTTTCTTGGGTGGATCCGATAAGTTAACATGGACTATAGGGATATTTGACTCAGGGAATGTTTCATGAACCAAAGGTTTGAGATGAGGAAACTCAGGACAATTATTGGTCGCGTGCCCCACAACTTTACACAAAGCACATGGAGGTGACGAATTTGGGGTCTTGGGGATTGGAGGAGGTTAGGGAGCCTTGTCCTTAGGTTCTTTTCTCTTAGTTTTTCCACCTATCTAGATGCTTTCACAATAGGAGTGAGGTTCTCTTGAGGTTGTGATGGAACTGAAGTAGTGGTAGGGGCCATAGGGACCAGTTGAACCAGGATCAGAGCACGATAAGGTCTTAGTTGAATAGGAAGAATGCTTGCAGGGGGATTAATGTACCATACAGGGATCCCTAAAGTCATGTTAGGAATGACCAACAAAGCCATGATAGGGACATAAAATATTACAGGAGGGGGAAAGAAGAAAGGTATCTAGCCTGCAAGGTAATTTCCCAGCAGAACAACTCCTGGATGGTTGAGACCTGGAGGAACAGTTCTTCGGGGAAGATCGGAGAGGAACCCACAAACGGAGGAGGTCCTGGGGGGTGGCTCTAGATGGCTCGGCTGGGATGGTAACCACATGGTGCAGAGGAGCTCGTTGTGGATCAAATGTACCAAACTGCTTGAGGACAACTAGTGACGCTGAAAGATTTAGGCTCTAAGATGAGAGGGGGAGGACCAGGGAAAGAAACCAACAATGAGGATTCTTTATAGACTCTCGGTGAAACACCATTGAGAGGAGTTGAATACTTCTTATCTAACACTGATGAGATAATGGACTCGGGGGACATCATGGATGCTATCTTGTAGTAAGTCAACTGATCTATGGTAACGATCTTCCCTTCATGGGGGAAGCACATATTGTGGAAAACCATAGATGCGACAGCTAACATGGCATATGTGTAACTAAACCCTAAGAGAATGTTGTAATCTAAAGGGGCATCAATCGCCTTAATATCTATATGGACAGTCTTTCCCGCAAGGGTCACTGGATAGTTGTGATACATGCTAAGAGGCTAGGAGGAGTGTCTATCCCAAGCATGCAAAGTGATGGTGGAGGGGGACAACTCAAGTGACTAAAGTTTTTTCCAAATGGTAGAAGACATCACACAGGTGGATGCACCATCGTCAGTACTGGATCGGGAGATGATGACATTACAGACTTGGACTAGTACCTAGAAAGCAATGGAGCAAGGCAATGGGGGATGTTCTGATGTATCAACTGGGAAGATAATCAAGCGATCATCAGAACGATCTACTACGCCCAAAGAAGTTATTAGAGCTTTCTTTTGAGAAGGGCATGACTGGAGTACATCCAGCGTCAATATGGCAACATGTGATTGCACCAAGTCATCTACTATACTGTATCTATGGGCAACTTGGTTAGAAGCTGTATTATGGCGTAATGGTCCATTTGGGATCTTGCGAATTTCCTTAGCTTTATGTTGAGGGATCTGTAATGGAACATTTGATGTCGTAAGAGGCTTAGTAGAAGGTTTGGCTTTCGACTCAGCGGTGGATGAAGTTGATGGCTTATCATATTGATGCGATCGAGTTTGCAAGTTGATATGGGAGGGATTAACCTCATTAGAGCTCATCATGAGGATTTGGTAGTCACCAAGGCCAGAAGGTTGGGGAGGGTGGGCTGCTTGACCTAGGTGAGGTTGAGAAGAAACAAATCCTTGTTGAGGGAAAGGATTTGTAAGCATTGTCGGTTGAGATGGTGTATGATTCTAAGGAAATTGTTGGCCTCTAGAAGTTTCTTGAGCTTCCCACATTTCGCAGAACTGGGGTAAGATAGCAGACTCATGTGTATAATGGCCATGTACACCACAACATGCACAAGGCTTGTTCGTGTGAATAGCCTTGTTTTTCTTGGGTTGGCTTCCCTGTTGCTGGTTGTTGTTATTGGGTTGGTTCCCGTGGGATTCACTAGGTTGATTACCTTGATTACCCTGGTTACCCTTGTTAGCATTGTTACCCTTCCCCTTATTATTTTTTCTTCAAATTTTGGGGATTGGTTGCACTCTGCTATCCAAACACCTGACCCTAGCGAGGTAGTAGTTGTCAGGGCTGAGGATGTATGGGAAGCTGTAGTGTTAATGCTTGAGAGGTTGGAGTGCTCAACTCTTCATAAGGAGGAGCAATGGTTTGGTAGATAGGTTGGGGCCCTGAAAACATGTTGCTAGCAGGAGAGGCATATGTGTTGGAGGAACTGTTGCCCCCCTGTGGATGCCCATAACTTTGTTAAGTATATGGGGAAGGATGTGAAAGGGTTCGAATGATAGGTCGGCAACATGAGATTCGCCTAGTGCATTGGAACCTCCAGGATGGGGAAATTTTGGAATGATGGAATAGACAAAACTGGATTGCACATAAATCAGGTCATATCTCAGAGCGGTTTGGAGAGCTTCTTCCTCTGTCTGAGGAAAATGGGATGCGACATCTTTTCCAATGGGTGCTAAAAGGCTCCTAAAAAACCAATCTAGATAGACACGATATTCGAAGTGCAAGGCACAACATGTGCTCCTCCTTCTACGCCACTCCTGAACATGGTCGGAAAGGCGAGTCGTAGAGTACTAAAGAAATGAGGTCATATCTTTTTACCAGTGTCATATCAGAGAGGTAGCTAGAAATATGAGAGGAACAATTATTAAGCGTCATGAAAATGGAATGAAATGTGGCAGGCTAGTCTACATACAGTTTTGTAGCATCTCTAGTAAGGGTGCGTTGGAAAAGCTGAAAACGAATGAAGTCGTTGGTAACGGAGTTGGATGAACACCACATGTGGAAGGCGAAAACATGATTGGTAGGATCCCCTCTAGAATTACCCTCAAACTTTGGGATATTTGAGGGAAGCTTTGTCGGTATAGCATGCCAACCAACATCATGGTGTATTGGGTCATTTATCAACTGGCTAAAATCCAGGAGACTTAAGCCAACAATAAAAGGGAGTATGGGAGTTTTTTGAATGGTTCATGAGGTTGCTCCTCTAGATGTTATCACTAGGGTAGAACTGGAGCCAACATCAGGTTGGGTTCCTACACCAGTTGTGGGTCCAAACATGGTGACAATATGTGGTGAAGGAGGCTCAGAATTAGATGAACCAGGAGAAGAGTCGCTATGGGGACTCAAAGGGCTATGAACTCGAACCCAGTGGGGAGGAGTAATATGCCCGAGTGGAAAATGGCGATGAAGCTATAAGAGTCTCTATGACAAATGCCTTGGTGGCACAATGGTGGTAAGACACATGTGACATGAAAATGGTGAAGGGAGATCAATAATATGACTTTGTCTTGATGAGGGGAAATAAATTTATTATGTTCAATCTTGGTTTGGGGATGTAAACCAATCACCCTTCACTTAATGTGTGCTTGTTTGTGCAAGTGTATTTATTGATTAAGCCTAGAACATGTTTGTAAAAAAGAAAAACGATTGTTGAAAATAAACTAAAATTAACAATAGTAAATGAATAGAAAAACCATTAAGTTAACCCCAACCAAACTGAATTTGTAAACACTGTGCTGCTTGGTGGAAAAATCGACTGAAAACACACTAAAAAGTTCAATGGATCTAAGTGTCGATGTGACTGGGATGAAATGACACTAGGCTACTGGAAAGTGGTTCAACAACAAAAAAAAAACAGAGAGGAAGACCGCTACAAAAAGATAGGGATATGGGTGTAAATCCTAGGGAAACTGATGGGACCCTAAGGCCAATGACCAAACAAATTTTAATATGAAACCATGGATGGAAACAACCTATCTTTGGAGATCTGAAAGAAAAGGGTATGGATCTAGAAAATATGGCTGAAAGTGCTCGAGAAACTCAAACTTCTTACTCAGCTAAACTCCTCCTATAAATGTGGAAGCATACTAGAAGCCCTAAGGGGATAAATTCCTCTTTAACGAGCAAATCAGAGTATATCAAGGCCTAAGCAGGATGAGACAAAGGTCAAACAACCCAACACATAGCTCTCGACAAAACCTAGAAACAGATCTGATAAAAACCTGGAAACCCTAAAATCGTTGGTACTAACCTATTTTTAGGCAGAATCACAGTTTTTGGGGTGAAATATGCACTCTAGACTCGAGATCACATTTTTTGGGCTAAAAAGTGTGATTTTTGATTCTTGATTCCCGGTCAGAAAATCTCAAAAAAAACTACTGTCTCTATTGTAGCTCGTTCTTGTGACATGCAGAAAGACTAGAAAACTTGTAGAAGTTAGAAATTTGACATATCTAGGGTTAGAAAGCTATTAAATAACATTAAGAGTTTAAAAAAATAAGAAACCCTAACCTGAAAACTGAAGGTTATCAAAGTTTCTGGATCTAAAGTAAAAAACCAATGGAGTTGCCAATTTTGTTGTAGTGTTTTCATCTCGAAGATGTATGAAAAGAACCCACTTAAGACTCTGGATGACAAATAGTCTGAACAATATAAATGGCTACTAAACATTGTAGATTTGCAACAAATGATAGAAGAAAAACCTAGCAAAGTACTGACCTATGACACAATCATAGTTAAACAACTAAAAGAAAGAGTAATAGCTCCAATCATCCAATGGAAACTAGATATACAAAGAATATATTTTATTATAACACCTGTGAAGGGAACAAATAAATTTTACCAGTCCCCCTCTATGGGATGGGTTCTTGTCTATCCTAAAACGTCTTCATCTTGTGTAGAGTCTCTCTCCTCTATAATGTGAAAACCCAACAAATAAAATGTTTGAGCTTAATGGGAACTCAAATGGTAGAGAAATGGTGTGCGGCAATGAAAATAATAAGAGTTACAACAATGAGTGCAACAACGGAAATAACCGAAAGTGAATAATGAATGGAAAACCCCTCTATTTATAGCAAAATATTGAGTTATCCTCAAATAATGAGCAATAATAAAATATTATTAACCCCATTCTTAGAATAACCACTTGGAATATTTTATTATATTCAGTTAGCAGGGAAAACGTATTTAAACTTTTATTTAGAAATAATAAATAAATAAATGATTTATTTATCATCTCAAGAAATTGGTTAAGGAATAATAAATAAATAATAGTTTATTTAATTATTCCTAAGGGATTTAGTCAAATTTGACAAGGAATAATAATTAATTGCTGATTAATTAATTATTCCTAGAGAAAAATAAGATAATTAATAATTTATCTTTTGATTTTTCATAATTGTGTCAAATATGACAAGGAATAATAATTGAACAATGGTTTAATTAATTATTCCTAGAAGAAAATAGAATAAATAGTGATTTATTTAATTATTCTTCAGGGGTTTAATCATAAATTACTTAACGAAGGTGGTTTATTAAGTAATTTATCTCAATGGAAGCAATTTTACTATGGTAAAATTGACCTTACATGGTGTACTTTGATCCATCTAGTAAATTAGGCTAGATGATCAATTTTTGGTGATAACACTTTCATCAAAGCAGACCGAGTTAAACAGGGAGAGAGGGCATAATATTTTTTCTTTAGCAAGTGAATCTAAGGGCCATTGATGCTAGAGCTAATAGCCATAGGCATAGATTGCTTCAAAACACTCTGCTGACATTGCTGAGTCGTGGATCAGGTCAACAATGGTCTGATCCACCATTTCACCTTCTTGGAGGCACCTCACCATGAAAGGGAGGATTCAAATTATTAGAGCAAGGAGGTCGGCCGAAAAGCGTGAAGACCCATCGAATCAATCGCATGGGACTATACCACTGACAGAAGGTAATACGAGGCACTCATAACCAAATAGTCGCATTGCTGATCTGAAGGGTGATGTTTCTCAGTAGCAGTCGAGGTCGCGAGGAGGGTAATTTTGTGTCTTAAAATGAACACCGAGCCATCTAATGAGTAGAGGTGTTAGATTGGTTTCAGCTCTGATTCATTTCAATGGAAAGTGAAAGGGAGTATGAGTGTTGAATGTCGATTAGTTGGTATAGCCTGAGCATTGGTCGCATTGCAAAAACACTATCACAACAATTGTCTGAGCAGAGAAAGGAGTTGAGCATCCCCATATCTGTTCCAGGCGAAAGGAAATGGACATAGCATGGGCGTTGCACTGTCACCACAACCCTCTAAGTGCAGTAAGGAGCCGAGAAAGTTTCATAGGCTTCGGTTCTGGCATTGACCATTGATTCATTACGGGAGCCAAAGTTATCACTCTTAATAGTCGAGACAAAATTATTTTTACCACAGCGTCAGTCAAGGAGCCAACCATGGTCCTCTTTAGGTGCACACCAAAGTACTTCTTTTGTTACATTAGATAAATTGATCTTGCTACATCAAGATCACTCACACATTAGTCATAGAGGCAAAGGCACCATGTTTCGAGTAAACTATATTTCATCAAAAGATTGCGTGGTGGGTAAACATAATTAAATAAAGTAATGCTATGTCTTTTTTCATTATATAGTATGTTGCATTATGTGGTTGTATTGGTGTAGAGGTTTATCATTGTCAAATATAGTCTTATGCCTATACATTTGAAACCTATAACATCGAATTCAATGTCGCACATGATCCATTGATCACTCGTAAGGGCATAATTATTTGGTCCACAGACTCTTGATTAGCGTATGAAGATCTAAGTCTTTACCTCAAAATTGGTTCTCTTTCCATCTAAACAGATATTTTGCTCAAAAATCTCAGTGTGGAAGCATGAAAGATGGTGGGTTATGGACTAAACCATGTTTATAGTTTTGAAAATTTTGATTAGTTTTAGTGTTTGACAAGGGGTTTATAAAATTTTGGAGTTTGACGATAGAAAGGAGATTTTGTGTTAAGAAAAAAGGGAATAGGAAAGGAAGGAGATGGTACAATCATCTTACTATTACCAATCAAGTTTTTATTTACCTTATCTTTGGGTGAAATCCATTGAAGAATTAGTGTATTCATGCTTTGGTGTGAGGGGAGATGGGACTTTCCCTAGAAAACACTCATAAAATTTTGGACAAAATTCTAGATAAAATAAAAGAAGCATGGGGCCTTTTCTTAGCATGGAGGAAACTCAGTTGGAATCTCAAGCCATCTATGCTTGCATTAATACAACCGAAACTCTCGGAGCATCCTTTTGAAGAGGTCAAGCTCACAATTGCTTCTTGTCTCAGCAAGATCATAGCTTTAACATCCCGAGTATTGTCTTACAATAATGATCTTATGAGGGAGATATTGTCGTTGATAGTGGAAGGCCTTAAAGGGTTGAATAACATCATGCTTCCTACCTCTTAGAACCGATGTATAAATTTTTGCAGTCATGGCAGAATTCAAATTTGGGACATTCATACTGAATTTGGAATGTGATGAGTTGATCTTTTAGTTGCTCCATAACTTTTACACCAGTATTACATCAGCTCCTTCAGACCATGTCAAAATAAGAATGCAAAATAGTGTGCCTCTATTATTAGAAGGCCATGCTCAAATATGCAAGATACTAAGATGTAAATTGTTGACCATTTGGAGGAAGGACAACAGTGATCCTATGATATAGTCGAGAAGTTTGTTAGGAAAAACATAAAATTACTCAAAAAGGTGCTCTCTACGAAGGAGTTCATAAGGATTGATGGAGGAAGCAAGAATAAAATATGCATCAATAATGAACTAAGGATGAGAGGACTATGCTTTATCTGCGAGGAACCTCGGGCCCTTAACCATTCATGTCTAGGTGATAAGAGGAAACAAGGGCAGATCATGAAGATTCATAGATCATGAAGATTCATCCATAGTTGGTTTCACTAGTTTTTAGAAGAGAACCTATGAAGGATCCAAGCAGTCAAGTATAAATGGTGAGAAACAACACCATGTTTTTTAAATAAGCTTACAAGACAGATCAATAATAATCAATGAACTTGACAAAGTAAATCAGGAAAGGAAGGAGGGAATTCCTCCTAATGATGAGGTAGTTGAGTCTATAGATATCCAAGAGAACATCCATAAAGAGTATGGGCAATCAGGTATAGATAAAAGTCCACCAATGCATCCATGTTTGACAATCAAAGAGGGTGGAAAACTTATCCCCACATGTGAAAAAGGCTAGGAAGAAGACATTCTAGTAGAACCAAATGAGGAGCCAATAACAATAAACCAACATGATGAGAATGATCATGCAGGGTATCATGGCAAATATAGTATGTAGGATAAGCCATTTCTGGAGGGTCAAACAAATGTTCAACTTAAATTTGTGGTCATGGGGCATCTAGTGCAGTCAAATATAGAGAGATTCTATAGTGCACGAGAATTTCTAGCAGAGAAATTTTGGGAAAGGATCATGCATTTCAAGACAGATCTTACGATGTTGAAGTAGAGAGTCGGGGCAGCCAGAGACATTGTCTTACAATATAATATAAAATTTGAGGATCTCATAAGGGTATGTGTTTAATCCACGACCTAGTTGTCTAGTGTTGAGGAATGAGTCAAGTCCCTCACAAGGCCGGAAGATAAGTACATTTCAGAGTTGCAAAGCGGCCCTCTACAAGAGTACATAGATAAGGCTTGCAACTCTACCAACCCGCCATTATATATTGGGGATAGAAAGGAAGAGTTATACAAATGGATCATGATGGGTGATTGGGTGGAGCAACATGAGTTGAGCATTAGGCAACATCAAAATGGTAGATTTATTCCATGTGCAAGGATGAATGCATTATATACTTAGCACGAGATGGATTTATGAGAGATTATGAGTTGGAACTCTATTGACAGGATACTCTTAGCCAAGGACATATTGCAACTCCAGCCCTTAAGCACAAGTAATGATGGAGGGCTAAGGTGGTGTCATCACCAACATTTCCTAGGACTTAGGTGGCATTGGGATCTAGGAGAATCCATTGGGGGTAGGATTGACCAAAGGATTGTTTTGGATTCAGGTATCGGAAGATCCATTCATGATCATTTAGAATTGAGGCATGGAATAACACATTGGGTTGTATGGGATCTTGGTATCAATATACAAATGCTTCTTTTGTGGATAGAAGTGGATTACCTGAGGGCAAACAATCTTTGGGCGAGAGGATTTGTAATATATATATATATATATATATATAATATATATATAATATATATATATATATATTATATATATATATATATATTTATTTATTTATTTATTTATTTGGATATTGTCAAAGTGGATGGAATCTTCCCATGGTATTTAATGTGGCAGTTTCCCATGGCATTGGCCCATGGTATTTGCCTTTGTTTTTCGAGGGAAAACAATAAAATAGGATCTCTAAAGAGTCAATCAAGCCTATAAAAGGGAATAGGAGAGTTATTTATCTATTTGTCTTTTGTTGTGAGCTTGGAAAGGCTAGTTCTACTTGATCCTAGGCATGAAAACCCATGGAAGTAATTTGTCTAGTGGATCCATCTAGGATCTACTATTGTGCTTCAATATATTTAATTTCTTTGTTGATGGGCAGCCATACATCCCAAGGCACGAACTTTAGTAGGTCTTGTGTGGGAATGTAATTTTGTTTCTAATTATTTACATAAAGAAGAGGTTGCATTCTTAGATCTTTATTGTGTTAGGTGTTTTAAGTGCAAGAATTTCATTAGAACAAATAGAGTGTACCATATCTCATTAAAATTTTGATGTTGGGATATAACAGGATTCAATCATGCAATATTTGCATGATAGTGGAGCCCTATAAGCCAAGTAGACTTTCTTCATGGTTTTTCTAATATTTTGACAAAATTATCACCATTCAACAATGGGGTTAAGGTCCATTGCAATTTATTCTTTTTAAATGAAATAGTGAATGAACACTACTTCCGTAATTAAGGATAATTTATATAGGTTCAAAATATAGATCCAAATATTCATATACCAAATAAATGTCTAACATGCATGCATATAAGCGTAGTAGTTATATTTCTCATAATGCGCTTTTAATGGGGGATTAGCCAAAAAATATATTCCATCAGTCCCAACATAGCTTCATCTACAATATCCTAGTACGAAATAAATAGCCAAAATTGCTTCTCTAGAAGGCTTTGAGAAGACGGGAACTTTGAAAGGAAAGACAGTTTCAGGAGTAGCAACTGCTTTTAGGAGGTAGTAGGACAATAGGTGTTTTACTTGAATTGTTATTAGAGTTTTAAATATTGTGACGAGGGATTTTCATTGTTTTTAAGTATTTTTAGAAAGTATTGACATCCTGAAAATAAAAATAGAGATCTAGTTAGAGTAAAAATAATTGGGAAACAGTCATGAGACGTCATGGCTTATTGAGGAGGACATCATAGCTTGCTTAGAAAGATTTTTTAGTTTAGCACACTAATAAATAAATTCTAAAAAATGGTATTTTCGACAATAGCTTGGCAAGGCCACAATAAGTGGTGTCTAAGAGGAGTTATGGCCACAATGCATAGTACAATGAGTAGTTGTCTTTTTAAAAGAGTATGTACATTATTTTTAATGCGAGGACAATTGCTTGGCAAGGCCACAATAAGTGGGTGTCTAAGAGGAGTTATGGCCACAATGCATGGGTGTCTAAGAAGAATAACTCCTCTAAAATAGTACAGTGACTAGTTGTCTCTTTAAAAGTCTATGTACATTATTTTTAATGCGAAGACAATAGCATGGAAAGGTAAAAATAAGACTCCCCATTGAGATATATTGAGTCTTATTTTGTAATCAAGCTCTGCTTTGTTGGAGGTTGCCCCCTCGAAGAGGCAAGTGAACACTATGTTCATCTCTTAATAATAAAATACTTGTTGTTTTTCTTATTTTGTTCAATGTTCTGGGTTGTATTTCTTTGCATATTTGGTATTCTGGAATTTCTTGCAGGTCAAGAGCATAACAATTTATGAGTGGTACATGGAGGATTTTTCAATGGTTTTTAAAACTACCATTCTCCTTCAACATACCATGTGTGGTTAAACAAGTGCAAGGTTATGTTATGATTGTGACACCTTGTTAATCTTTGAAATATCTTGCAACCTTTTCTTTGCAAAGTATACTTGAATTTCATCATCCCATCACATTTGTCTTTCTATAATCCTTGGATTTACTTCCAACATGTGAATAGATTTTATTGAGACTTGTATATTGAAGACGCCAACTATTGACATGATTTTAATGGTGTCGTGTGCTAATAATTACAAATCATAGATAAGCTAACATAATACAATGCCTTAATTTGTGCATGAGATCATCAAGGCTAGCTTTATTCATGAAATTTTAAAAATGACTACAACACTTACAATCTCAAACTCCTTCCTAAAAACAAAATCATAGGGGTCAAAGGAAAGGCTTTATGAAACCTCTTTTGAACTTGAAACAAAATATAAGGAGGCAGGCCATAGGTTCTCCACCACCCCAACTTAAGTTCAAATGAATGGTTTATAAAGTAGTACGAGAGATTCATCAAAGCTGATTTGAGAGGTAAATCCTCCAATTTTAAACTCAATTATTTTTCCTTAAAGATATCTTCGATAACCACCGAATATCTATAATAGTAATCCTATTATGAATCCAACTAATATTACTACATGAAAGCACTTGATACTAGATAAAATTATATACATTTTTAATAATATTAACCATGTGTATCAAAAACTATATACGTTTTTAATAATATTAACCACAAAAATACATTTCTAGGAAAATAATGAATCGAGTGATTCTATTGAAATAAATTCTCAAAAAGTTAAAAGAAGAAACATTTATTAAGACAACTACCAAAACCTATATTACATAAAAAAAAACCTCATTATTAATAATAATTAAAAAATATACCACACATATATATCCTTCAGAGTATAGAGCTACATGTGATACCTAAATTCAATGAAAAATTAGCTTATTATTAATAATAATTAAAAAGTATACCACATAGACAAGATTTTCATATAACCACACTAGATCTTCCTTCCGAAGTATAAAGTGACATGTGATACTGAAATCCACATGGTAAAAGTCCACCAAAAAAAAGGGTTGCTTGCAAGATTATGCTAAAGGGTTAGTGGGTCCCATGATAAAAGTAAAATCTTTTGAACAGTCACAAGTACTAAAGAAATCACATTTATGATTAAACACTTCAATCTCAAAAGGAATAACTCATCTGCCCAATAGGGCGTCCACAATATGTCATCCTCGTGATGTTGGTCTTTGCATGATTGATGATGTCATTCATGTAAATTTAATACATGAAAACATCAAAACTTGACCCTAGTTGGGAGTGTAGACGCTTTTCAAATCTGAGTTTGGAGTTCGCCTACTTCTATATAAGGAAGGCTATCCAATTGTATTTCTCACCTCTTGCTTACGGAATTTGCCCTACTCCAGTTCTAGGTATGGTTGTATATTTCTAATCTGTGAGATATCATTGATTTGCTCATATTCTATGTCCATGTTAAGCATTGATTCATAGTAACTTATCAATGTCCACATTATGTACTGTTGATTTGAATCCATGTTTTTGTAGAAGTGGGAATCTTGTTGCCTTCGAAGGTGTTCCAGTTTCAATATCTGTAAGCCAACAACATGAACAATTTGCTACAAGCAGGGCATAACTTCAACGATGATAACAACAAGGTTGACTACAGGTTCAACAGCGGAAACAAGAACATCATTGGCCCCAACACCCAGATTCATGGGAATCCCATCCTCAGCCACAATAGCAGCAACAACAGCAAGATCGATGACATTCCCATCATCGGAAACAATAACAACACCAAGAGAAACAACACCATGAACAATCCCATCATCAGCAACAATAACAACACCAAGAGAAACAACACCATGAACAACAACAACAAAGGTGGCAGCAACAACAGCCTGATAAAATTGTAGAGAAACTTATGACACCAGGTAATGGCAACTTAACTAGACCAACTTATACTAAGTGGCTTTTGTTTTGCTCTCTGAAATTTATGCTTTTCTTTTGCTTCACTATTGCACTATATACACAAATATGTCATTCTTAATAATTTTGGCATTAAATATGTCATGGGTTTCTTTTCCTGAGGGTTAATTATATTGTCATTGCATGGCAGGTATGGGGAAGAATAAATGCAATCGAATATTATCTGTTTATCTAAGACTGACTATGTGTTGATATATAGCTAGTTTAGAGCCAAATATTCTACTTATAAGGAATTCCCATATCAATTCAACATTTTGGTTAAGTACATTATTATTGCATGCCAGGTATGGGAAAGAATAAATGCAATCGAAGAATATCTGTTTATCTAAGACTGACTATGTATTGATATATAGTTAGTTTAGAGCCAAATACTCTATTTACTTATAAATAGAAGAAGGTGGACGTTGGTATATTGTACTTCTGATTTATGTATGAGCAAAACCTACCTGCGTGGTTACTTTGTTTTAATGATTTTATTGTTGGGTCGTGATATATCCTAATAAGTAGTTAATTGAATAATTAATTAACTAAAAATTATCAAAAAATAAATAAATTTAATGTATATATTCATTTAAATGTATCTAAGTAAATCTTGCTTTATATTTCTTCAGTGCAGTACAAGAAGTTAAATATTTATTCAATGTAGTATATGCACAAATATGTCATGGTTCATGATTTCGCTTTCTTTTTGATCTACACAAAGGCATCACCGATTTCTTTTCTTTTGGTTTTGGTTAAGTACATTATTATTGCATGGTAGGTATGGGAAAGAATAAATGCAATGCAAGATTATCGGTTTATCTAGGACTGAGTATGTGTTGATATACAATTAGTTTAAACTACTACATAAAGGAGGGCTTTAAGACAATTTTTGGGTAAATTGTCTTAACTTAAGAAAAAAAAAATTGCATATTGTCTTAAATATTGTCCTTTAAGTGTGTTTATAAAAAATTATTGTCTTAAAGATTATTGTCTAAAAAAATAGTGTCTTAAAGATTATTGTCTTAAAAAATATTGTCTTAAAGTATATTGTTTTAAAGATTATTGTCTTAAAAAATATTGTCTATATAAAGGGAGTATATAACACAACTATTATTGTCTCTTAGGAGACAATTTCATTTTTGTCTTTCTAAAGACAACACTCGGATTAGAGAAAATATGTCTTTAATACTAGCTATTGTCTCTCTAGAGACGATAATTTTTTTATTTAAAGATCACTTTTGTCTCTTTAGAGACAATATAAAACAATGAATCCAAAAATATCTCACAATTGAAATAAATCGATATAAAAACATTAAATTAAAAATGAACTACAAAATCATTAATTAATTCATGTTGGCGCACAGTGGAATCGAACCACCAACCTCCTAAAGCAGACACTCTTCCAATGACCTAGCACACTTAAACAAATTATGTGAAGAGTTATGTCAATCCTTAAGATTACATTTATAGTCATTGATTTTAAATTAAAGAAAAAAGTTAAAAGATAAAAATTAAAAACTACGAACAAACCCAAACACCAAACCAAGTGAAGAGTTATGGAAATCCTAAAATTTACATTTATAGTTGTTGATTTTAAATTAAAGAAAAAAGATAAAAATGAAAAACTATAAACAAACCCAAACACCAAACCCAAATAGCTTGTGGAAGCTCTGAAATTTGTGACCAAGGCACTGATGTCTTTACACACACTTTTATTTATGCATAGGGATCTCAGGTGGGATAACGTGATGAAGAACATTGAATCAGATGAGTGGTTTATAATAGATTTTGAGGATGCAATTGGTGCACCTCAGATTTACTCTCATAATCTTGGTGGCTTGAACCATGCTCCTGAGATGTCTAGGGGTGTTCATGGGGTTAAATTTTATTTGTGGAGTACTGGAAACCTTATCAGGACAAGTGGGCTGAATGTGTTTGAGTTGTTGAGGTATTTACAGAATAGATGCTTGGAACAAGACCCAGATCAAAGGCCTTTTGCTGCAGATTTCTATCATCAACTTCTTCAGTTGCAGTCTTCCCTACCTAATTACAAAGATTAGACATTGCCAACCATTGTCAATTCTCAGTCCTATGTATCCCATTATTACTATTCATAGGATCGAGAATCACATGATTATTGAATGTTGTATTATCAGAAAATTTGATATATCTAATGAAGAAATTGTTTAAGATTGTACACAAGGAAGACACCCCTTCCTAGAATGCCATTAGTTCACAATGGAGATCTCATGTAAATAGGTTTCACTGTTCATAACTTTAAGCTGTGTATCATATCCTTGACATTGGATTCTAATGGAAATAAGCATATTTCCATTTTGTTCTCTAATAGGGGGATTTTTAAAAGTGGGTGTTCTAATTTGTAGCTTTGATATAATTCGATTTTTAATTTGATGAACTACATGCTTATTCTGTTAAAATTGAAACGATGTGTTTCACAGTTTGGTGTATGCCACGCTAGAGAAATTGAAACAACAATTTTCTCCCTTTTTTTATTCAAATAAATTATATATAAAGAAGGCTTTATTTTTTATGGTTTATGGTGAAAGGCATATGATATTTAATGCTCAGCATATCAAACTATATTGAATGTTAAATACCCTGTAGTGAAAGGCAAAGCACAAAGATGGGCAGATGATATTTAATGCTTAACATATCAAACAGTAATCAATGTTAAAGACCCTGTAGTGAAAGGCAAAGCACAAAAAATAATTGAGGACTCAATTGTCCATAATACCCAAGTGCAATTTACCCATTTATAAGGCTCCACACAGTTGGACATCATATAATAACTAAAAAAATTAATAACTTGAATGACCTGAATACAAACATCCCATGTAATACTAGTGATAGAACAACCCAGAGTGCACCAGGACATTTTCAATTCATTTGGAGACTGATTTCTGTAGTCTCATGAAAGAAAAAAAAGTTTTGCAGTTAGCCCCCATTTCTAACATTCAACACAACTGGAGATGAAGAGCCAAAAGAGAGCAGCTCAATGCACCCTTTAAAAATTTCACTCTGTTTTCCTTTTTTTCTGCACTATATCATATAGACATGTTATGCTCAATTGAAAAAATGATTCAGCACCACCACCATAGGAAAATCTCACTGTTTCAATCCACTACAAACTTATTTCATCAACTACTGGAAACTTTAGATTAAATCTCAGAGAGAAAATGTAGAGGGAAAAAATAAAATCCAGAGCTGAAACATTGTTATATAAGTGGGGAAAGGGAAAAAAAAAGTGATGCAATGAATCTGGTTCTTCCTCAATTGAATGAAACTGTGAAATTACAAATATGTAATGTAGGAAACACTGATTGTCATCCAGACTCCAACTTAAACTTTATCCACTAATTCCTCCAAGAAATATTTCCAGCAACTAATAAAAAGATGAATGTAACAATAAGCCAATTGTCAACAACCATATAGGTAAGCCAGGTCTACCCTTCCCTAAGGGCAAGTGCCGAATAGAATTGCGAGATTTTTCCATTAAGTCCAGCAACCTTGTTAGATCCTTTGGGGGAAGTGGCTAGGCCTAGAGTACCCCAAGCGACCAGGCCACTATGACCTTATCATAAACGTGCAGACTGTAATTAAGACCAAAAGGGATTTAGGAGTGCGGCTTACCACATTGAGAGAGCCTCAGGTGACCAAGTCATTATGAACGTAATGGTAAACAGGAAAACTGTAACTGATCAAGAATTGTCACACAAAATATTACATTTGTTGAACCTCGAGATTTACCAACTCATGCCCAAATAATAAATGGATATCGAAAAAAAACTGAAATAACTAATTGAGGATGTTCTAGTTTCAATTTTTGCTTGAAATAATTTTCCCGACGCTATTGGAAAAACAATATATGTAAACCAATCAAAATGTCCATATCCAAAAGACTGAAAGAATATGAAGATTAAGTGTGGGTTTACTAAAAAACCACTCTTTTCCTCAAATCTCCTCTTAAGGGTTGTAACAAATCATTCTCAAGTAGCCCACAGACAATAAAAAATTCAATCAATCCACAGATGCACTAATAAATAAATAAAATAATAAATAGAGAAAGGAATCGACAAAATATTTTAAAAAAAGATAAGAAAAAAACCAATTTAAAAATAAATAAATAAAATAAAATAACCCCAAAGAGAAGTTTTTGGAATGCATGAGAACTTACCCTCTCAAGCTCATCCTGGATTTCCTGTAGCTATTCAATGGAGAGAAAAATCTCACTGTCTATATGTGCTTCCTCTTCCCCTTTTGATCTCTTGGACTTGTCCATCATGACTAGTAATTCTGACCCAAAAGTCCTAAAAATCCAACACAGTCGAAGGAACAGGCAGAGTGGTAGAGAGGGAATGGTCTTAGCATTCATTATTACCTCCAGAAACGTTGCACACTCCATCATGCCATTCTCAATGAAGAAAACTTCCAAAGCTTAAAATTTAGATCCTAGCATTCGTTATTACCTCCAGAAATGTTGCATGCTCCATGCTGCCATCCTCAGTGAAGAAAACTTCAAATTAAATATTATCATTAAAATACCAAACAAGTTGTTGATTATTTTTTACTTCCACCTACAAAAGAGTGTTTGCCAGTCCAAGAGATATGTTTTGAAACAATACCATTGGTAGCAGTGTGTGTGCTAAGCTAGCAGGTTGCAATGGTGGCACCTAATTTACGAAGAAAAAAACTTAGAAAATGGACTCAAAATAGATGTGCATCTACATCCTATTAAACTAGCAATATTTACAGTAAATAGAACTAATATCTCAACTATTTTGACATTTTATGAACTACACCTATAGAGGTCCAGCAACTATAAGACCAAAAGAGTTATTCTAAAGCTTCAAGCTATTAAAACTTTTACATCGTGCCATATAATTTTCCCATTGATCTGAATGCCTTGACATACTGATGATGCAAGTAAAACAGGTAATGGAGGCCTGCAGAAAGCATTAACCAAATATCATAAGTTTCTTTAATCAGGTTGACGCTTATCATAGTAAATACAATTCACATCTAACAACAATAAAGCCAATTCTTTCCATTTGTTATTTACCAAATGAAATGGAATTGACTATCTAATACCCACCCAGAGCCTACTGCTCACTAATCTTTAGGGACAAGTGCATTTCCTAAACCTATCAAATAACTAAGAAGATTTAGGACAGGAGGTGGAGTTGCTGCTATGGGTACTAGTTTTGATTGAACATTGAGACCTTTCGCAGGTGAAACATTGATTTCTGTCTCAGTGGTTGATAATTCTTCATATGGAAGGTAACAATTTACTTGCAGGTTTGGAGGTAACAACGCACAAGGTACATATGGAAAGACATATGGGAGGTAACTTGTACGAGCATAAAAAGTTCTTAGAAGAATATCTGTGTGCTTTGACTTCTCAACAACATCGAGGAAAGACCTAATTTCAAAAATACATTCCTTAATGAACTCTGTACCTATTACTTACCAGTTTAGATAGAAGTGTTGAGCGTGACAACTGCTAAAAAAACATATTATTATTGGACATGTTGGAAAGAAAACTCCTTTAATTAAGCATAAAATATAATACTTATACTAGAAAAACCTATACAAATGCAAACATCTCAAGTAGTGATAGATGAACTTAAACCTTTTCATTGAAATAACCTACCACTTCTCTGGTATCCCTTTTAGAATGCAAACTAAATGCCAAAACTTAGAAAATGGCCATTCTTGAACTCCTTTCCTTCTCATTCTCCAGCTCAAAATAGTGAGCCCCATGCTTGTGATCATAGGGCATAATAGAAATGGAAACCAACAATCCAGATGATGACAATCAACTGCAAATCCTTCTATGCTAAGTAGTTATTGTAGCTTTTCTAGAGGATATAGAGCTTGTACCATGCATAAGCATGATACAAATGACTTTCTAATATATAAAATATCTTCGTTAACTTCGAATTGTAGATTTTCGTCATTTGAGGTTTAGGAATCTTCTTCACCATACACAAGGCCATGAATATCTTTTATAGAGTGAAAAGCTTCCTACATATCATATGCCATTCATCACAAGAAATAGTATAAGCCAAAAATATATTAAAAATAAAAATAATTTAGCTCACAAATTCTACAGTAGGTTCATGAAATTTCATTCAACCCAAAGCTTCCTCTGCAATAGGGTATTCTCCAATAATTAATTCCTACAAGATCAAACAATATCAACCTTACCATCTAGACAAATATAATCCTATATCTAATTCAATAAATAACATTTTAGATTTCTAGCCCACATTCGATAATGATACATTCCTAAAGGTTTGCCAAAAGTCTACTCAACATGACATTATAACTATTTACATCATGGGAAATATGGGTAAACTCCTAACCAAAGATAAATGGTTTCTAGAATATGATTTTTCTACACATTTCCCTCATCCTATTTCACATTTCCCTCATCCCATTTCACAATGGCAACCAACAATCCAGATGATGCCATCATCTGCAAATTCTTCTATTGTAAGTATTTATTCTAGCTTTTCTGGAGGATATAGAGCTTGTACCATGCATAAGCATGATAAAAAGGACTCTCTAATATCCAAAATATCTTTGTTAACTTTGAATAATAGATTGTCATCATTTGAGGTTTAGGAATCTACTTGACCATATACAAGGCCGTGAATATCTTCTATATAGTGAAAAGCTTCCTACATATCATATGCGATCCATCATAAGAAATATTATAAGGCAAAAATATATTAAAAATAAAAAAATTAGCTCATAGATTCTATAGTAGGTTCATGAAATTTCATTCAACCCAAAGCTTCCTTTGAAATAGGGTATTCTCTAATAATTAATTCCTACAAGCTCAAACTATATCAACCTTCCCATCTAGAAAAATATAATCCTATATCTAATTCAATGGATAACATTTTAGATTTCTAGCCCCCATTCGATAGTGATACCTTCTTAAAGGTGTGCCAAAAATCTACTCAACATGACATTCTAACTATTTACATCATGGGAAATATGGATAAACTCCCAACCAAAGATAAATGTGTTGTGCCTTTTTCCCAGAAGCATTTATTAGCACAACCTTTTTAGTTGAGAGAAGATCCTTTGGAGAGTCATATACAATATTTAGTTCTTGTGAGGGCATCCAAAATTCACCCTTGGACAATTGACTGCTAGCATCTTTACAACATTTTTTGCTCACTGAATTGATACTTGTCTTAGGGGAGTTTTCCTTGAGGGTCTTTTGTGCAACACTTTGCCTTAAGGGAAAAGTATGTATACATTGTTGTATGTAATCTTGATCTTCCATATTATAAATACAGGAAGATACAGATCCACCAGTTGAATATGTAATAAGTGTGAAATCAGACAGCTCAAACTGTTCACACTTTTTGTTTTCATTGTAGTTGGCTGATGTTGCATGTTCTTCATCAGAATTTGTCTATATTTGTCCATACTACTTTATTTTCTTTTTCTACAGTACAACTCTCATCCACACTTCCCACTAAATGATATTTCTCCTCATTCATTTCTTCAACCTTATCCTCATTATACATCATACTAGACAATCATCTTTCTAGTACAGAACAACCTCTGGATATTATTGGTGAATAATTATAGTTAATGGGTTCTCATCTAATGATTCCCAATACCAATGGAACAACATATAATTTGAATCACTCAAGTAATGAATCTCAATTTAACAACATTATAATATAATTAAATTCTACCATAAATAGACATCAAGAATTCTTTGCCTTGTAGATTTCAGCACCCATGTATTCGATGGATTTATGGGAATGAAGGGAATATGGAAAGCCAATGATATCCTATAGTTATGTATGGCCTTGTCTAGTACCTATGGCCTCTTAGACAACCAAGATTGAGCTCAAACTTTCCCCAACAAATGAAAATAATGCTCAGGGGAGAGTGAAATGACTCTACTAAGTAGAAATCCACCCAAGAACACGTAAGAACACTCCAGGTAAGGAGAGATAAATTCTTAACAGTCGTACAACAACCAAATTAGAAATTCCTTGAGGAAATGCAATAGCTATAGATCCATAGTAGTTGATGTCTAACTTAGCAAGAAAGTGGATTATGAGTAACTTAGAGCTGATGCATTTCATAGAGCATCAATCAATAAAGAGTTTTTGAATGCTGCTAATACAAAATTTAATGGAGAGTTATTTATTTCAGCCATGAGCACAATGACAGGGAGGACATATACTATAACTAAGGGGTAAGAATGATGATAACTCATACACCATAAGTTTATTATATCTTAGCCACATATATTAGATGGGAGCCTAGCGCATTGGCTTCATTGTCAAAAGAGAGATTTCCATGTGCAACTTAAACCTCGCTCCATGTTAGACTATTGCAGCATAGCTGCTATGGGAAAATGAAGGAATTGGTCATGGCAGTTAAACACGGAATTGAGCTAGTTCCAGTGTTGTCCAATTAGGGCTATTGCATCTTGTCATAGGAAAAGATTGCAGGACATTTCAACATTACAAAGGAAACAATCCATGCATAGTCACTCTTTGTTTAGTTAAGTCAAAGATTCTCGAGAATGATATCTAGGTGTTTTAGCCTATATTCGACCTGTTTTGGGTAGCAACCAAGAAAGTGAAAAAGCTCGAAGTCTGTAATCCAGTGGGAGAGAAAAATTGAGGATAAAAAGAAGTCTACAACACTTGAAGAAACCAAATTCTGTGACTAAGCCAAATCTCAATCTAAAGCTATCTATTTGCAGCAAGATTTGAATATATATGGTAAAGAGTCAAGGGTTTGCTGTAGTAGTTGAAGATCTGTAATAGAAGGCAAAGAATCTGTAATTGGAAGCCAGTGTATTATAATAAGAGACTAAACTTGCAATAAGGACAGAAATTCAGGCGCTGTTTCTGACTTTGACTAGGAAGAGATTCAATTATTGACCTTGACTTAAAGGGGAGGGATGACTTGGAGGGACTCTTTGGTCTTCTGTTGGTTATCTCATTTTGAATGAATTCAATAAGAGGAGGATTGTTGGGTTTTCCCCTGTTGAGAGGTTTTTCCCTCGCTTGGAAGCCTAAATCTCTATGTCTCATACTTCTTTGTGTTCTTGAAAGAACAGTTTGTGTAATTACTTGATGAAAGAGAAATATTAATTAACAAAGAAAAGAATACATATATAGGAGTTTACTTCCAACTATGAAGGAATGCAATGAGGACTAAAAATTTGTAAATCTTAGAAATCTTTTGTGGAACTCCAAAAACAAATGAATCATAATGAATTATAAAAATGAATAGAGATAGACAAGACTTCCAGAATCAATGGACTTTACACTTTACATCTAACAATCTGTTGCAATATGAATATTGAGGTCACAACTATTCATTTATATTGCACTTTTGTAAGAAAGGATGATCATATTTTATATATTTTTTCGAGTAAGCCATGTACTTTGTCATTGCCAGCTCTAAAGAACAACATCTGCATTGTCAATCTCTGAACAGTCCACACTAGGATTATATCCTAAACCCAACACATGCCAAGACTTGTCCAAAGGATGGGTCAAGCCATAAAATGTTCAATCCAGGGGTAGTGTTCCAAGCTTCCACAACACTCTATCCTCATTTTGACATACAATAAAAGAAAAACTTAGAAATCGAACAAAGAAAAACCCATTAATTTTTCTAGCTAATTATTTCAGATTTACTTCAAATACTTTAAATTAAGCATCAAAAGAATTAACATAAATAAACCACACTACACACTTACTATGTTCTACCACTTGTTTATATTTCAGTTATATTTTGTTTCTCCCATTATTTGAGATGAAATACATTCATCCCATATGCCCAACCACAAGCATTAGGATCAAAGTGCCTGGCTATGTGCAGATTGGAAAAATTAAGGTATTTGTCAAACTGGTGAAATCTTTCTCCACAAGTTTCCACTGAACCATTAACCTTTCCATGAAGATCTACTAACCACAAGGGCGTCAAATATTTCTGCACCACAATATCATCATCCAAGAAAAGTATCTTTTCCATTTTGGGATAAACTTGTGGAAGATAGAAACGAAGATGATTTAGCATGGATAGATATTTTGGATTTATATATTTCAAATTGGAGGAACGTGTTGAGAGTATAGTCAAGTGATCTTCCTTGAAATAATACTCTTTCATAGTTGTGGATTCAAGTTGGCAAAGCACAGGGCAATAGGAGGAATTGAGCCATTTAAAATCATCAACATTTTCTACATGTATCCTAGCTCTCCCTGGGGGATTAAGTAAAAACCACATTTTCATGGCCCCAAAATTTAACTTGTCTCTGACGAGATGAAATACATGTTTCTCATATTCTTGCAAACACATGTAAATCACCTGCAATGAGATCTAAATATTAAATGTAAAATGCAACAAAACTATTGGACTTCCAAGATTTAGAGTAATTTAAAGTTTAACACTTTACCTTAGCATTAATCACAGTTTAATTCACAACCACAAATGCAACCAATACATTGTTAGAAATTAATGCATAGTGATAAAGGGTCAGATCCTCTAGCTTGTCCTCTTTAGGAAATTTTCATCCGCATGGACAGACAGTGCAGACCCTTGGGAACAGACTTTGTTGCCACCTGACTTAAAAATTTACTTTACTTTTCAAGGTCCTTACTTTCTCGTCTGTAGACTGAAGCATAGCTTGCAACTTATTTGTTACTATCACACAGTCATAAAATTGTTCTCTAGCCTTGATCTTCTCAGCTGCAATGAAACATTCATATCAATTATTGGCGATGAAAAAGAGAATGAAAAGCAGAAAGATTGACACACAGACTGCAACTTTAAAAGAAACAAAGGATATGAACACCAAATGAAAATGGAAGCACTTACTACTCTTGATTTAGAAGCAGCCAATGCGAAAATCCAGGGGGTAGTGTTCCAAGCTTCCAGAACACCCTATCCTCATTCTGACATACAATAAAAGAAAAACTTGGAAATCGAACAAAGAAAAACCCATTAATTTTTCTAGCTAATTACTTCAAATTTACTTCAAATACTTTAAAGTAAGCATCACAGGAATTAACTTAAATAAACCACACTACACACTTACCATGTTCTGCCACTTGTGATATATTCCAATTATATCTTGTTTCTTCCATTCTTTAAGATCAAATACATTCCTCCCATATGCCCAACCATAAGCATTAGGATCTAAGTGCCCGGCTATGTGAGGATCGGAAAAATTAAGGTATTTGTCAAACCGGTGAAATATTTCTCCACAAGCCCCCATCGATGTTATGCACTACTTTAAATGGGTTTAATAGCCTTGGATGGCTCTAATAATGATAGTTGGATGTATATGATGCTAACTAATTTAACCAACAAAACATGCCTTTGACAATGGTAACTAGACTTGCACTCCATTTACTGCATTAAACAATCAAGTGAGGCTTTAATAATTGTAGCCAAACATACAAGTCCTTGAACAAGTAAACCAACCTAACACAACTTTACTAGTGATAGCCAAAATGTACATGTTACTAATCAATTGACCATTGTGTCATTCCTCTAACATGTGCAATTGAACATAAATGTTGTTGATGGGTTTGACCTATCTAACATATCTCCCACAATTGTAGTCAAACATGCATGTTTATTCAGTTAATCTCCTAGATAATGTTAATCAAAAATACATGTTAATATCCAACATAACATGTCACTAATAGTGAAAATGGAATGTTCATATCAATGGCTAAGCTAATTGACCTTATATGCCTTTTTATTGAGATTATTAACACATAGCTCACTAACCTGACCAAGTTGACAAAACATTGGTTTTGTCATTGAACTGAGACACAACTAAATGCACATGATGTTACACCAGAAAACCATCATGACAGGCCTTTAACAGTAGTAACAAAGCGTGCAAGTTCTGGATTGGGAAAACCAAACTAGTATACCAATGATAATCATAATTGACCATACATGTTTGTTATGATCAACCCTTCAAGTTTTCCCTTTATTCTATACAAAATTAAGCATTCCATGCAACTTTGAATGTAACTTTGATACATATACAAATTAAGTTTGTATTTACATGTTCGATTTGTGTTAAGATGTTTCCTCTTTAAAGGTGACAGAATTCAACCCAATGGAAACTAAGGTATGTAAACGTCCATAGATTAAATAGGTAAAGAATTGAATGGAGGGAATCCCTTGTCTCACAAACAAGGGGGTTTCATATGTCAACTTGGTAGCTACCTGCATTATAACTTAATATTAAATAATATTCTTAGTTTTTCAATTAATATGAATGCTTCTAATGTTTACTATATTGTTAAGGAGATTACCCCTTGACTAATTAGTGAAGTATTTAATATTGGATGAGAGAGTTGTAAGGCTAAAATTTTGGCTACCATGAGCTAAGTTTGGTGTTTGTATTATGTCAATCAAAAATTAGATTTCAAACCTCTCTAGGAATCAACCAAAATCATTTACATATACCAATAAAAGGGATTCAATAGATGGTTAAAGCAGTGGTTGGGAGGATTTCACTGTCATATCCATCCAAGGGTTTCCAAACTAGAGAAACAAGGGCATGTGGTTAGTTTATGGCCTAACGTTTGAAAGATTGCTATGAGGAGAGGAATTGGTGGGAGTCCTTCTTATGAAAAGGCCCTGCACCTCTTCCTTTATTTGTTAAGGTAGGCATGAAATAAGTGATTATAGAAATATGATACATATAATATGAAAACCACTCACAACACAACAACATTGAGCATTTTCATGAGACATAACTTAATTTATTTTCAATATATTTTTCCATAAAGAAAGGCAAGATATGCTACCATGATGTAATACAATGATTCACCAACATTGGGCACCAAACAAATGACTTGAACCACAGATGCTATGTATGATGAAAATCATCCACTATAAGCTATGATTATTAGCCACTCTGACACCCCTCATTTATGGTCACTCATTGAACATGCTCATGAAATTTGAGATCACTGGACATGGTTAACATGCTTTGGTTAACACAATCTAGTATGGTGTGAGAGTCTTGCCTAGAATGCAAGCTTTCTAACACCCTTTACAACAACACTGCTTCACAAAAGGCATTTGACATTGATTCATAATTTTTCCTTTGTATATGAGAAAGAAACTAAATTTTACTTCTCCCTTATGCAAGATAATGCTTTTGATTACAAATTGAACAATGTGTCATGACATTTCCTTTCTCTCTTTGTGTGAACTCGCGCAATTAACATCTAGATACCTTGTGAGACAAAACTCAATGTATGTATTGTATTTGGTATTGTGTCAATTATTCAATTTTTATGTCCTAATATTGTGTTAATGGCCTTCCAATGCATGGTCAGTCTTGAATTAAAATTTTGACATGGAAAATCCCAATTTTACAATTTTGGCAATCAGAGGCACAATGTTGGGACAATGTGTATCCATCTTGGTGGAGAATGGAGCAAACACAATTTTTATTGATGCAAAGTTGGTAGAGTGTAGATGCACTCATAGATTGATATATATCATGAACAACGCGGGTGATTGAGGATTCCCATGCTTCACCACAATTGTCTTGTTGATTGTTGGTTCGATATGTTGAGGATATGGTTGATGGGACAAATGTTGAGGATATGGTTGATGGTTTGATATTGAAGTGAAAATCCTTCCTTGACTCTTTAGCTAAAGAGGTGTCTCCTAAAGTATCTCCAATAATATCCTACGAAGAGTCATAACATTTAACCTGGAATTATGGCCCACCATGATCATCTAATAATTAATTGAAATAGCACTAAACCCCAATTTAGGCATTGCGCGAATCATATGGTGGGACTATGCTAGTGGGAACCCTAAATAAAGGACTTGAGAACCCCTTGACTTTCTACCTAGATGGCATTCGTCTGCCAAATTGCTTGTTGGCTACACGAGTCCTAGAAAACATGACAAGGAAGATGAGAGGGAGTTGAGAAGGACATTAGGTTGTCCTAGAACATCATAAAGTGAATGCACATGGATGAACATGGAATGGGAATTAAGGTCATAAAGTAGACTAGAGTGTTAGAGAAATAGGGTGCATCAAAATATTTTTGGAGTGTCCCAAAGGGAAATATACAATTATTATCTCCTCTAAAATACAATATACATTTATTGTGGTGATAGTAACCATATGATTCTTAGAACTAGTGGTATAGTGTTTGGTCATGAATGAATATGTGGAAAAGAAATCTAAATCTTTCGACTCACTGGCATAAAATAGTTCATGGGGCCCAATCAAAATTTCAAGGGACATGTCAAGGATCTCTGGTAAAATGGGGTTAGTAGCCAAAGGATACCTTAGAAATAATTTAAGGAGAGTAGGGAATATTTAGAGGAGGCCAACTCAAGAAAGCATAAGCAAGAAAAGGGGGAAAGTATCCAACAAATATGGTTAGAGTAGGCATCAAAATCCCCATCCTTGAATGAAATGGTGGTTTACACAGGGCTCATGAGAGAATATGGGATGGAGGCTAGATTGGCATGGTTGGAAGTGTTGCTAGTTTCAGTATTGAGGTGAGAGCATTGTGTTATTGTTGGTGTGTTCTTGCTGGTTCATGAGGTGAGAAGGCTTCAAGCTAGGAGGATGGCAATGGATTAGGCTTCTTATGGGTTGTAATTCTCCTTGTTATTAATAAAGTTCTTCAAAAACTTTCCCAATTGTTTTTGTTAACTGTAAATGCATTCATTTGTTCATTATATTTCTTATTCTATGATGTTTATGATGTGATGGATCATTATGCTTTGACAAGTATTTGTTTCTGTAGCTATACAGGTACTCTACAAGCATGTTGTGTACGGGGAGGAGTTACAAGGTCAGCCAAAGGAGAGGGAGATCAAGCGAGGAATCAAGTGAAAGTTATAGGTTGGTCTTTCATAATATTTCCCTTATCTATTAGTCATATGAAAGATATTGAATTGCTTTGACTGTTGTTTCTAGGTTAGCTACCAAACCTAGAGGGCTAGCATTTCCTAGAAATACTAGTTTTCCCATAAACAAATTGGCAACTCCATTGGGTAATCGATGATTGTTTTTTGCTTTTTCTTACTCTATGTTGAATTATATGAACTATATACAGAGTCTGAAGCTAGCCAGGAAGCTTCCGAACTGCTTTTGTTATGCAATTGCATAGTAGATAAATGTTACTTCAGTCAATCTCTGGTTTAGTTTATGTACTGAGAATTTCACCTACAAAAGCATCATAATGCCCTTTTGGTAGCTCAATAGCCTCGTAGGACATTCCATTACTCTCTAGTTGTGATTGTTCATTAAAATCAAGCTTAATCCATTGAAAACTGTTGCAAATTTGAGCCAAAGACACTTCCAGAATCGCTCCCTGTGACCATTGGATTGTCCTGAACTGTAACCTGATATGCATCTCAGTTCTCGAATGGGAAAAGTGCTATGCATCACACTATCTATCACTACAAACTACGATGGATGACTGAAACTCAATTTTCCTATCTAGGAGTTGAGGTTTTTGACTAGTTTTCATTGATGTTTGGTTGCTTGTTGAATATGAACAATGTCTCATCACTGAAGCCAACTTAAATCACTCAGATTAGCCTCTATTTAGATTAAGATTGGTGATTTTTTTTGTGTATTTGTTTTTAATTTACAATCTCTTGTCAAAAAGTAGTGTTAATTGATTTGTCATTTCGATAGAAAAAGTGTCATAAAATCTTCAATTTTCGTCCAAACAGTGAAGTGTCGCAAAATCCTCCTTCATAGCTAATCAATTAAACTATTTTAGTGCATTTGATGTGATTTGATTCCATTCAAAGTGTCGAAAAGATATTTCTTGAAACTTGAAAGTTTCGTTTTGAGTTTTCCTTTCTCCCTTTGAAGAAAAATATTTGAAAACTGTCATTTCTTGTGAAATATTTTGAGTCATTGCTACATTTAGTTTTCCTTCTTGATGCATTCACATTAAGGAGAGCTGAAAATAAATATGTGCATTTGAATTTTTAGCATTTTTGGTTTGTGTGCAAAAATAATATTTTAGGGAAATTGCAATAGTGTGTTCTCTTTGGTGTTTTCTCAAAAAAGCTCATAAGCTCTATCCCTTGTAGTTAGGATTTTCATTGTTCAAATAAACGAAAATATTTCTTATCATTGTAGATGAATCTTTAGGAATTTTAGATCACATTTTCACAGTGAACCATCAAAGGAAAAATTTTAAGCAAGATCAACTTAAAACGAAACTCAATGAACTTAACAATGCTTTGGAATCTAACACAACACATTTAGAGGTCTAGGCTAGAGATGTGTTTCAACGTCGTTAAACTTAGTGGCTATTGTTTCCATTGAAGGTTGGGTGATTCCTCCTCTTTGATATGACGAGTTCTAGAACAGACTTGTGCTCATAGTACCATCGCGTATATAGTGGGAGACCCCAATAGGCTTAAATCCTTTATTCATAGGAAACCAATTCTGGCGCATTATCGATTGTAATGCACCGAACACAACACTTGAGAAGATTGATTGTCATACGTAAAGTCCTTGGTAATTTCCCTTTAATTTATCATGAAGGTGTATATTGCAGTTTTGTGATTGGTCTGGTAAACCTTTTTGTCTAGATTCTCCAGAGTAGTCACTTTCATTCATTTTTACTCTCTAAAAGAAAAGGTCCATCTGAGCACTTGCCCTTTCACGCTCATTAAAAATTGAAGGTGACTAGAGTCATATTAAGCTTTTTCTTGACTCTTTAAAACTGAAAGAGAAAAGTTGTGTCTAAGTGTCGTTAAAATTAATTGTCTACAAATAACATCACTTCCCCTTAGTTGATTTTTGCATTGATCAAGTAATCCGCAACCATGGAATAAAGTCTATCCAAACCTTGTAGTTCACAGAGATTAGCGAGTCAACCATGTTTTACTTTGGAAGCCAAACCAATTCGGACAAAGCGGTCTCATTTAATTGATTCTATTTCATATGGGTTATTTGGAATGTTCGTTTCAACATCTGGAGAGACTCCAGTTACTCCAATTATTTCTAGCACATCCAGCTCTAAAGAGGAAGTTTTGACATTACTTGAGGACACTAGTACTTATCCTAGTGTAACTGTAAACAAAGTTATCCAACAACAAATTGATCCTCAATTTGAAATTGTTCAACCAAGAGATACTTCTAAACCTGAAACAACTCCATCTAGAGTTGGTCTGGAACCCATTCTAGTTCAAACTGAGGTTACATTTGAACTAGGAGTTGGTCAAGAACCTCATCTGGACTTTTAATTTCAGTATCTAGAAGTTGTTACCCCTTCATCATCTGTCACTATAGAAACTACACCTTCTTCTACACTAGAAATCATTTACGGACCTAACGGTCAACCTCTTCCACCTAGTTTGATTTCTATAGAGGAGATAGTAGAGGATTCCACATCTACCACCCCATTTCATTTTGGAACTACGATTAACCTCTACCCTGCTACTTCTGATTTTTCTTTGTTTAATCTTGCTTGATCGCGCATTCTCGTTGAATCGTTGCGACAAATGTTGGACAACTTAACCATGTTTGAACAACCATGAACATCCAAGACTATATCATTTGATGTAGCTATAGAAGAATCTTCTGCTGGTACCCCTTTGATGTTTTCTGCTACACCTAAGTCATACTTATGCGGAGAATCATCCGTTCCATTTGGGTATCAATCATTATCTGGAAACCGCTCAGTGGTCGCTTCAACACCATGGTCGACTCCCATTTACTCAGCCAGATTCCAATATGGTTTTTCTCACATGGAAACTCAACAATTTGATCCTGCATATCAATATGAAATTGGGAAATCTAGTCATAAAATACCAATGTATCTGTTAGACACTGTATTATCGCCATATGGAGAATAGTACGCATACTCACAGTTTCCTCCCTTCTCCAGGAGGCAACCATATGAGAGTTTCCTATTGTATTCAAGTAAAACTGGAGTTAGAGTTAGTCGATGGAAACCAATACTGCCAGTACAACCGAGAATTGTATATCCTACACAACCAATGAAGCCTATGTCCAATATTCCCACCACACCTGTTGTTACAACTGTATCACAGTCACAAGCATAACCTGTTGTATCTCAACCAGTACAAACTGTCCCCTCTTCCTGGCAACCTCAAGTTTCAAGGCAAGGGTCTCAAGTTTCCTAGGTTTTAATACAACAATTGCTTATTGCTAGTGCTCAACAACAAACTCAGGTTAGTGTACCTTTATCAGGAGTCACCCAGGAATACACTAGTACAATTGATCCACAACTTAGTCAATCTATCGATACTGTGCAACAACAGCTAGTTCAAAAACTGTGGTTGTTAGAATATCAACAACCTCAATTCGAGCAAATCAAACCCTAGCCTAGACTTGGTTCTCTAGCTCAAACTAGTTTTGGACAATATCAAACATACCAAGGATCTAGACAATAAGGTTTTGTACGTTATGGGCAACCATATTTCCAAAAAAGTTACCAACAACCTCCCTATACCGGTTATGTCCAACGACCTTATCAAGGTTACCAGACATAGATGCCCTACGCTAGTATGAAAGGACCTATTGCTCAAGCAATTCCATCTTATCCTGGGCATGCTCGACCCAACCTGAATCAACAGTTTCCATTTGTAGCAACTCTAGAATTACCAGATTTGAACCAACTCACTAATGATCCAATTGCTTATGCCCCTTGGTGGTTGGTGATTCCACATAAATTGCCATCTGAAATTCCAAAGTTCAATGAAAATCCAGGAGAAGACCCATCGAATCACCTAATGACTTTTCATTTATGGTGTTCATCTAACACCCTGAATGATGATTCGATTAGACTTCATCTTTTCCAGAGAACGCTTATTGGTCTAGCTGCAAAATGGTATATCGAATTACCTAGAGCTACTTTTGATAACTTCACCATTCTAGCCACTACCTTTCTAACCCACTTTCAGCTACCTATCAGGTACGAAATCGGATTAGAACTTCTGACCAACTTTAAATAGACTACCTCCACTCGCATATGAGATCATATTCATGAGTGGATGCGTCATCATCGAATGGTTAAGACATATATTCCTGATCAACGTTTAGCTGAGTGGTTTATAAAGTCTTTATTGCCATCTATCACTGAGGATGTGGTGAAAAGAGGAGTTGTCACAGAAGATCAAGTCATTGCTCGTGCCCAATATTTGGATCTAATTTCTACACAATCAAGCACACTCTATGACAAAATTCCTGATGCACCTAGACCAGCCTTCAACATTCCACCACCTCAAAAATCGAGTAGGGACTCTCATGCTAGTGACAACGTGATCGGTTCCTCGAGCACACAAATGGAAAGAGGTCCATTTGGTCAAACTCTTGCTATTTCAAGTCAAAATGTAAATCCATCTGAGAACAATCTTGCCTCTGAGATTAATGCCATGTCATCTGACAAAGGAAAAAATCCAAAGCATCCAGGAGGCAAGAAAAAGGGGAAAAATAATAAGAAGAAATAAGAGAATTCCACTCCTGAAAAATCATCTGAAACCCCCACTGCGGCTAGGAAACCTTATTATTCGTGTTTAATATGCTATGATGAGCATTTTACAAGAGATTCTCCACATCACTCTGAGGTCTCTAAACCTTTAAAGGCTTTGAATACCTCAGCAGTGCTGACAGATCTATTTCTGAACCCAAAAACGCATTTGGTTGCCACTGATAATGCTTCCACATCCCAAGTGCTTATGCTATCCATCGTAAATAAGCAAAATGATTTTTTGGTATCGACAAGGAATAAATATTACGGGAATCCGTCATCATCGAATAACCAGGCTACTGATTAACCTAGTACATCGACCACAGCTTCACCAGAAGTTGTTTCACCAATTATTCTTGAATTAACAATTAAGCCACCCAAGGGAGTTGTACGCAAATCGACATTTAATCCTCGTGCTCAAGTAGCCCAAAATTATAATATAGTGGAAGATCTAGCTGAATCGCCTTCTGCTATATCGACACTTGAGGTATTGCAAAATTGTCCCTCCCAAAAGCAGGTTGTGTTAATAGAAATAGGTAGAATCGATTCGACAGATTCCAATCTTGTGGTCTCTAATCATACAGGGTATATGACACAGTTACCAGCACAACTAGCTTTTCTTATACAGGTGAAAGACCTCAATAAAAATGTTCATCGAACCATCATTGATGAGGGGGCGTCTACCTATATCATGTCAATAAGTTGCTAGAAAGCTCTTGGTTCACCACCCTTGTCACGATCACCAACAACGCTAAAATATTTCAATGGAAGAACGTACACTCCATATGGGATTTTAAGTATCTTACAAGCTGAACTAGGGTGCAGAACAATAGATATTGAAGTTGAAGTTGTTGATGGACTCATTGATTACAATATTCTACTGGGAAGGCCTTGGGTTTATGCTATGGCTGTAGTTGTCTCCACATAATTTTGAACGATTGCATTTCCCTTCAAAGGTGGAATCACAGTCATCGATCAATTAGCCTTTTTGGTTAATAGTTCACAAGCTACAGGAAGCATTACATTAATACATGGAAATTTACAATCACTTCAAAATGTTGGAGCAGGTCTCCTAAAATATCCTTCCTTGATGGGTACTTTTACCCTCCCATCACCATCTGGTTTCGCAGAAGTGACCAAGTGGAAACTTGCAACATGATCTCTTCTACATCATCTCAATATAAGAAGAGTTCTAACTATTTTGAGAGTGATAATCGTGGCGAGGTAATGCCAGCAAGCCCCATAAAATCTTTGTAGCAATCAATCTATTGGGCTTGTGCGGAAAACCCTAAACTGCACTCAATAGTTGCATGGGTAGATAGATCTTTAGAATATGGTACCTCTTCGAATCCTTTTTCACATATACATTCTACGAACGAAGGAATCATCCAATCAATGATGATAGGAGAGACGTCGTGGGAAGATTATCATCATCATCCCCACCTTCAAGATAACAATGAAGGTTATTCAAAAGAACTTCACCACCCTTCAATTGTTGATTTTTTATCGAATTCTGTAAATATAATTGATTCTGGGAGAAATCTATCTAAGATAGAAGAAACAATCTCCATAAACATTTCGATGAAGCCTAATGTTGTAGAAAATATTCATGTTGGCAAATCTTGTTCTCCACCAGAACTAGATAATTATTCTGCTCTTTTTCAGCAATTCAGAGATGTTTTTGCATGGTCTTATGAAGAAATGCCAGACATTGACTCAAGAATTATTGAACATGAGATCAAAATGTATCCTGATGTCAAACCAATACGAAAACGACTTCAACCTGTTCATCGAAAGAAAGTTGTTTCCATTAAAACAGAAGTTGAATTTTTTTTGCGTGTTGGCTTCATTTTCCTTGTACCTCTCACTGATTGGGTATCAAATATTGTTCCAGTGAAGAAAAAACAAGGGACGATTAGAGTGTGCGTCGATTATAGGGATGTAAACCAAGCATGTCTAAAGAAAAACTATCCTACACCCTTTATCGACAAGATTATTGATGAATGTGTCGGATGTGAAATCTTTTCATTCATGGATGGATTTTCTAGTTACAATCAAATCAATATTCGCCCACAGGACCAATTAAAAATTGCATTTATATCTCCATGGGGCACATTCGCATATCGTAAATTACATTTCGATTTGAAGAATGCAAGGGCTACATTCCAGAGAGCAATGAATTATGCTTTCCATGACATCAAACACATAGTTCAACCATATCTTGACAATTTCCCTGCTCATTCATGAAAACGGACTGATCACCTGCAACATTTGAGAGCCATATTTTGACGTTGTCAACACTACAAAATAAGACTCAATCCACACAAACGTGTGTTTTGTGTTGGCTCTGGTCAATTGCTTGGATTTGTAGTTTCTAAAGATGTAATTCGACTCGATCCAATAAAGATTCAGTCAATTCTTGACATGCCTCTACCTTCAAATTTGTTACAAATCTAGAGACTTCAAGGGAAGGCAAACTTTTTGAGGAGGTTCATTCCAAATTATGCTGAGCGAGCTAAAGGTTATACATGTCTATTGAAGAAACGGGTACCCTTTCATTGGAATTAGGTTTCACAAGCTTCCTTTGATGCTCTCAAAGATTCCCTGATAAAAGCATCATTAATGTATGCCCCAAACTATCAAAAAGACTTTTACCTATATCTTGCCGCTACAGATAAAACCATCGGTATGGTTTTAGTGCAAGAAGAAAATGGAATTGAACATCCTATATATTATTTAAGTCGAAATCTTAATGATACAAAAAGTAAATACTCATACATTGAAAAGTTATCTTTAGCAGCCATTCAAGCTGTGCAGAGATTTCGACAATATATTCTCGTTCACAAAACTACCATCGTGTCAGATTGCAACCCCGTGACATACATTCTATCATGTCAATTGCTGGGGGGGAAATATTCTAAATGGATATTCATCTTTCAGGAGTTTGATTTGGAATCCATTAAATCCAAATCAAAGAAATGTCTCATCTTTGCAGAGCTACTTTGGGACCTTCCCTCGTCCTCCAATGATTTAACATCAGAAGCATCAATCTTGGATGAGTCTCTGTTTCTAATCTCATCAAGTGATCCATGGTATGGAGATATACTAATCTATCTCCAGACCCAATAATTTAGGCCTAGCACCTCTTTCTCTGAACAATGACGTATTCGATACCAAGCCAAAGATTATCTGATTGTTGGTGATACACTTTATCATCGTAGTGTTGATATGAATTTATGAAGGTGCCTTATGCATGAGGAGGCCGAAAAGGCTTTGAATGAATTCCATTCAAGTGCTTGTGGGGGGCATTTATCTGGTTATGTAACTACACAAAAAATTCTACGAGTTGGTTACTTCTGGCCATCTATATTCAAGAATTGCATACTTGCTGTCAGAAAGTGCCATGCTTGTCAGATTTTCGATCGTAAAACCAGACTACCACCCGCACCACTGCATCCGGTCATTGCTGTTGGCCCATTCGCAAAATGGGGCATTGATTGCATGACATGTAACCCCACCTCGGGTGGGGGGAATGTGTATATTATAGTTGTTGTTGACTATTTTAGCAAATGTGCCAAGGCGATGCCTACATTGAACAATAGTGGCAAAAAGACTGCTCTTTTTTTTTCAATCATGTGGTTTCTAGCTTCGGTCTACCACAAGCTATAGTCACAGATCATGGTTTGCATTTTCACAACAACATGATGATTGAGTTAACTACCAAATTAGGACATCCTCATGATAGTTCTACTCCATATTATCCGCAGGCTAACGTACAAGTTGAGTTAATCAAAAAAGTCCTTAAACGCATGCTGTAAAGAATGATTGGAGTCCATAAACAGAATTGGCATTTAATCCTATACTCAACTTTATGGGCATATTGGGCATCAGTAAGAAATTTGATCAGATTTACACCTTTTCAGTTGTTGTATGGTTTGGGAGTAGCCTTACCAATTCAATGTGAAATCTCATCCCTCAAGCTCGCAATTGACCTACTACCGATACTTATGAAGAAGAAGCTCGTTTCTTGTAATTAATCCATCTGGATGAAACCTATCGTGATGCCACATTGGCTAACAAAGCACATAAGAAACACATCAAGGCACAATATGACAAAAATGTTAAGCCTTGTGCCTTCTCAGAAGGTGACCTGGTCTTGATTTACGATCAAGATTCTAACAAGTTAGGAGCAGGGAAGTTTGAACCATTATGGATCGACCCTTATATTGTTAAACATTTGTTGAAAAAAGGAGCCTACGAGTTAGTCGATTATGATGGGATTCCACTGTCGCAACCTCGAAATGGGTTATATCTCAAACATTACTATGATTGATTAAATGTAGTAAAACTCACTGTACATATGCTTTCATTGCATTTTTGTGTGTTTTATTTTAGAGTTTTTCAATTTGGTTAGGTAATCCCCCTCACCTTTGTTTTATATGTCAAACTTTTCGAAACCATTTTTCGGGTATGCCAATAGAGCTAGTTGTAGTACGCAGAACCTATCCTCTATGGTCTGGGCCATCTTTGCCCCAAGCGGTGAGTTAGTGAGTTTCAGGGGGATATGTATTGGTCAATTGACAAACAACATCATTGAGTATAACACATTGATGGAACTCCTCTCTGGTGCCACTTCACATAGCATACACCGAATCATTGTCGGGCTAGATTCACAACTTGTCATTCTACAACTTACTGGTGTTTATTCCGTCTGAAACCCAGCTATTCATCGCATGTTCCTAAGAGTTAGAATTTTGGAAAGACATTTTGATTTCATTCAATATCAACATATTTCCAAAAATTTAAACACATTGATTGATTCATTACCAAACTATGTGTTAAATAGGCATTTGCAGCATATGTAAAGAAAGCATTTCACATCATCATTTGCATAGGATTTCATCACTTAACCCAAAATAAAACTCCAAAAGTCAAGTAGATAGTTATTTATAAGTTTTCACAAATATTCTATGTCTAAGACAAAATTGGTCATCTGACACTAGAAACTCAAAGTGAATGCAGAAAAATATCCTAGACTAGTCATGGTGATGATAATAGGTTACCAGCTATGCTATCATGCACAGGAGCCTCGTCCAATGACTCGGTACACCAGTAGTATGGCACTATAGCCTCATGGGTAACTCATAAGTCTGGACATCTAGAATTCCAAGGGTTAGGCCCTCTACATGATCCTGCAACTGGGCCAAGGTCTTTGCTATGTCCAAATCTCGAAGGACTGCCCTCCCAACAGCTCCCTCCACTAGAACATCTTCTTGCCATGGGCATGCCACAGGTCGAAATGGTCTAATATCTGGACACACACATGAGTTTATTTATTGTTGGTAACAATAAAAAACACAGAAAACAATAGAAAACCCAAAAAAAGAAAATATGTGGTCAAATTATTTTACCAATAACACTCCACTGCTCCCCGACTGGTAATGCCAAATCTGGATCGCCTCGGAAGTCCATCTGCACATATGGATATTCTGCAAAATCCATCTCCTAATAGTCAAACCACTCAAATAAGGTAGATGAAAATGAGATCTGCAACTGGCCAACATGCCTAGCCATAAGGTCTACCCATCGCTGCATCCGTGGTTCTCTTGGTCCAAGCACTCCTAGAGAAATGTTTTGTGGTTGCATGAGTGGGATTCTTTCCAAAGCGAAGGAAATTAAAATGGATCCATAACTAAAATTCTTGGTCTTTCCAGCCTTCACTTTGGTTAGTTGGTGTTTTATGAGTGGAAGAACTACCTCACACCAGTTGAATACCTTCGATTCTAGGCATTCCAAGGTATACTGCATATAGGATCTATTTGCCAAATGTAAAGCGCACTACCAGCCAATTTAGAAAGGGTAAAGAGAATAGTCCTCAAAGGTCGATCAATAACATCTGGGATATTAATCTTTCCATCTCTGTTGGGCTGGGATCCTTCTCGACAAAACTGACGAATATAATCTCTCACTGATTTTTCTCCCCGGGCGAGTCCTGATAATGAAAGAGGGGAACCCCGCCTCGATAAACCCATCAGAAAATAAATATCCTCGATGCTGATAGGAATAGCTTTACCCCTAATTTTAAATACCTGGTCAATAGGATCCCAAGCATGAATAAGATATTATAGCAAATCCATCTATTGCCTCATGCTGGACAAGCAGAAAAACATTAGCAACCGCAGTTCTTTAAGGCATTTACTGTGCCCTGGTACTTCAATGCAATCATATCATGTTCTTTGTGTTCTTTTTCTCACCATGTAATGACCTTTTTTATCCAATGAACATCTAAAACACAAACATTAGATAAGTTAGGATCCAAATTGGGAAAATATCAGTTGAAGATTTGATGAAAAACAACTGTGAAAATTTGGCTCTCTGTGCCCATCGCACTTAGTGCTTGAAGACAATGAGATGCATAACAGGTTGCCTGTTAATAGCCCAGTATGCATCTCACTTTTTGATAGGGACAAGGTGCAATGGTAGGAAAATGAGATTTTGAACCCTAGAGGCCCAGAAACTTGAGAAAAGTTGCCCAAAACTGAAAAAGAATGGAATAGAATTGAAGAGCATAAGGATAGCTCCTAGTTGGTCCTAACAGCATGGGAAATGATCCACAGAATCTCCCACAATCAACTAGTGAAATTTGGTGGAAAACCCACTTCAGAGCTCCAAAAAACCAATATTAGAAATGAAATGGTAAAAATGAAATGTTAAAACTAGTTTTTATGCTTACTTTTTCATGTACATCAAGTAAATGTTGGTTTTTATTCAATTTTCATCCATAAATATGTATTTTTAATCAGTTTGATGGAGTTTTGAGCAAGATGAACAACTGACAACAAAATCTAATGTGTTGATGGTGAATTGAGCATATTTGAACACCAAGTAAACTTTTCGTTTTCTTTTCGAGCTTTGATTTAAAAAATGAAAAGAAAACTATAGATTCCTCTTTAAAATCTTTTCGAACTCTTTAAACATGAAAAGATAGTCGAGTGCTTGTCTCTTCCTGCTCATTAAAGTATTGGAAATGACATCCCTCTTGTATTATTTTATCCTTTTTCGGACCTGAGGGATTATTCTACGAAAAATAAATTATGTAGTTTTCTTTTCATCTCTTTTCAAACTTTGTAAACATGAAAAGGAACAAGTTATCCTTCTCATTAAACTCGTTAAAATAATAACGAAAAACTTGTCCATCTATACAAGAACGAGTTTCACCGTCGCTAGACTCGTTAAAACAAGAAATAGCGATGGGTTTCCCTGAAGGGAGAATTATAGAACAAGCATATCTTATCCTCCTCAAGCTTGGTAAAAAATAAAGAGGTACTGGTCAACAATGACTGGGGAAAATGGGGAAAAATCTTGAAAACTTATGGTAGTAAGTCACTCTTGAACATGACACTTTCACTTCATCTCTGTGACTGAGTTGGGTTGGGTTATTCTGCTTACTAGTCATCACACCATTGGTTTATCACACCATCCATCCTTTTGGGTTAACGCTACCAATTCATCTTAGTGTCACCAATATGCTCAAGAGAAGTCATCCAATTGAAGTCTCATCTATTGCAATACTACAAACCTTCATCCTCATGACTGCCATTCCTAAACCTTGTGTCGTCAGTTCGTTTTCATCTCAAAAAATTATTTGCTTCATTTCATGTAATAGACGTGGGATACAATAAGGCCCCCATACTGTTATAGGACAAATTTACCTCCTCATCAACTCAGAGATGAAAGACAAGATGACTGAAGCAAAGAACACAATTGCAGGCCTGGAATCCACACTAATGCTCTCTATACACTGTGAACCTGCTTTATAAAGCTTGTTACCAAGCATAAAGGAGTGCTAGTCACCCTGCTAACTCATGTTGTTAGACCAGGGGGAGTGTTAGTGAACCTAAGGGAAGTTCTGAAGCTCAAGCCAAAGAATCTACTCATAAATATCTACATATTAAATCCCTATATTTCCTCAAGAAACACAAGGAAACTCAAAAATTGAAGATATTTGCAAAAATTCCATTCTGAGAATGAAGGCAAATGGGAAAAATCTTGTAAATAGGGTAGGTTCATTGCTTTTTACCTAATGAACTCTAGGAGGAGCTTGGCAGCCCTAATTCAATTGCTACATAACAACGAGAGGACCATTGCAAAGGGGGTTAGAGCATTTGGAAGGATAGCCCATAGAGCTGTTGTGAGCTATCATATTCTTGAAGAAGCTAGATGAAAGAGGGAGAGAGAGAGAGGAAGAAGTGGTAAGGAAGGCTGATACAATGGATGGTTGTAATCACTCTTCCATTCTAAATATAGAACTGCAGTTGTGTTCCCTACTCCAAAGTGTTGGTGATATTGTTCATTTATTTATTCATTCTGATGCTTGTTGAGATGAGTAGTTAAGTTATACACTAATACATGTTTGTTATGGATTCTTACATTAGTTTTCAAGAGTGTATGATATGATTCGTTTGCCTTGTCCTTTGTGTAGGAATTATCTTGGAGCCAGCCTTGAAGGAGTTCTTCTTGCCACATAGGGATCCCCAAGAAAATCTAGAAGGAACTAAAGGTGATCTTCTTTCAATACCTTGTCAATTGTTTTTTGATAGATGAACATGTGTGTAAATTGGTAGCTTTTACAGATAATTTTACATTCTATCAAAGGTCTGGGGAAGACCTTTGAGGGTAGTTTTCATCCCGTGCATTTTACCCCATAGCAGAATTGGCGATTCCACTAGGGACTATACATCTATTTCCTGGTCAACCTGAACTCCTCTCAGTTCTTCTCTTTCTTCTAAGAGTTTCCTACTTCTTCAAATCCTTTTATGATCCACCATCTATCTTGTTACATCTTGCTAGTTTGCATTCTCCTCAGAAACTGATCCTAAAGGCCCTTTATTTGAGCTATTTCCCTCGCTAACATAGGTTGCTAGTCTACATAGAGCTTTATAAATCTCTTTGCCTATGTACAGGGAGCATTAGTGGCCCAACTAACTGTCTTCTTACAAAGAAACAAAGTGTTAGTCTCCCATTTCCATGTTTTCCAAAAGATTATGTGGACCAAAAGGGGGGGGAACTTGTATCAGGGGCTAAAGTAAGATTTGCAACAGTATCATGCTAACAAATTTGTTCTCTTGAAAATTTATTTTTAAGAAAATGTTTTAGATTTTCTCTCTTAAAATACATTTTTTTGAAAGAAAGACTGATAAATTGTATTCATCCTTCTGTCGAAATAGTTGTGATCTGCTTCATTTTGGTTTTAAGTAGTTGTTAGGGAATATTGAGAAAAGAATCTGTTGGTTATGCAAGTATTGAATGGCTTTAGATGCACTAACGAATCCATGAATATGTGAAAAGATGAATGTGTAGAATAAGACTTGTTTGCATAAGAAATTGAAAATTTTTTTTAGAGAATTGTTCTACATGGTTTATTGAGTTGAGAGTCTCACCATATTCATATGTCAACACCCCTACCGAAGACAAATAATCAAGTACACTGAAATTTACATTAAAATCAATCAGTTACTCGTTTTGAGCAAACCAACATTAGCTAGATTAGGACCTTGGGATAAGCATGTGAGTGAACTGCCCAAGGTTGAAAATCAAAACTAGTGTCGTCAACGAGTGAAAAATCCTTCTACACTCATATTACCAGGACCACTCCACTAACAATGGAGCGAAATACTAGACAACATTATACTATAATTGAAGCTAGCCGACCTTCTCTTACAACTCCTTTGGGCATTCTGTGTGTTGGTGTCCCTTCAGGGATTTCAGAATTGGGGTCCCTTCGGGGATTTCGGAACTGAGTCGGGGACACAAGTATCCTACCCACACAACGTGCTATCTACGATTATGTCCCCCATGGTAATGTCTATGAATTGAGGTATCTCTAGTGGCCAAAGTTTCTAGGTACTTACACAAGGTGACTAGGACGGGCTATCCTGGTACCTAAAATGGACGGATCTACTTTGTCTTCAGTTTTTCGGAGGGTGATCGTCTTCACGGGAGTAGCTGACCCCTCAATTTGAGGTTTGGGTGAAGCTCAAAAGTAGCCGTAAATGTACATTTTATCATCCTTCTTTGTTATTCATTGAGAGACTAGGTTTCATCTCCAGTAATCGATGCTTATCAAACGAGGTAATTTCCATCTGTTTGCTGATTGATATATTTAGTGTATTTTTTCTTTTTAGGTACCTGAGTGCTATCATTTTCTCAAGACTTTAAAGTATCAAATAAAAATTTGATAAAACTTAACAGTCATTGTGGCTACATCCGACCCTCATCATCACTCTAGACGATTATTAGGACTTCGTCAACTCATTATGGAGGATCCACCGAGTTCCACTGACTCGGATTCCTTATCTTCGAGGAATCAGTCTCTTAAACCGTACATAGGATCTGTGTGGACAAACGATGATTCTACTTTGCCAGAGGATTTTTTCACGGAACGATTTCTTCCTCACTTTAACACTCTTCTTACAAATCCGTCGGATCCTATAATTTTTCCCGTGGTACCTATACTTCCTTCTTCAGTAGGTGGAACTTTCCCATCTATCCAATCGACACCTCAAGGGCTGTGGAATATAGAGACATTGTTGGTCCTCTACCACTTCCCCAGTTGATGGTGATCACAACACTGGTAATGTGGAATCTCGCTACCCCATTTGTCCCAGGTATGGCAACTCACATAAAACCCTCTATAAGTGGAACCCAGCAGATCCCAGGTTCCACTCCTATGGTGCCACAAAGCATACCTTTGACTAGTGCCACATATAATGCTCCATACAACACTTAATGCGGCACTATGGGTACGGTTCCAGTTTACCAACAACAAAGTCAGTCGTCAATGTACTGTTCCAACCCCCTAATTCAGATATCTAGGGCAGTTCCCAATATGCACATGCCAGTGGGGAATGTTACAGTTCCCCCTTTTTTCTCAGGCATGCATGGACAGTCACTGATTGACATAATTTTCCCTCAGTCAATCAAAGCCATATGGTTAATTCTGTGTTGGTTGGGAATCCACAAGGGATTTCCAACCAATCCACGGGGGAATCCTACTCACAAACTCAGATGAGTCAAGGGGGCAACACTTACACTAGGGGCAATTTCATACCCCAGTATCAAAATCCTCATGGAAATCCACTCTACAACACCATACCGCAAAGCAACTGCTACACCACGCAACCCATGTACACTATGGGGAACCAAACGATGGGAGGAGCACAAAGCTCCTCAGGTCATCTGTCATCACCAAGGTCCGAGTTGCGGGCACCTAACAATCTGCCTTTTTTTGCAACGTTGGATATTCCCAACTTATACAAATTGACAAATGACCCCATCTACCACAACTTACAATCTTCGTTAATCCGGCATAAAATATTGACAGACATTCCAAAGTTCGATGGAAAACAAGGGGAGGATCCAGGCACAGATGTCACCACCTACCATCTTTGGTGTGTTTCTAACTCTATGGTGGATGATAGTGTTTGGTTACATATTTTTCCCCGCACCCTCACTGGCAATGCCGCAAAATGGTATATTGAGTTTCCATGCACATCAGTGAATACCTTTGATGCTTTAGCGATGGATTTCCTAAAGAAATTTTAGTTACCTATCTATTATGAGACAGGGAAAAAGATCCTTACTTCATTTCATCAGGATACTGCCACCCACATCTCCGATCATATGCATAAATGGAGATGTAGGTGGAGGTTGGTCAAAGCTCCCATTCCTAATTTTCTCTTAACGGACTAGTTCTGTAAGTCCTTACTCCCACAAATCGCTAGAGATGTTTCTTTAGGTGGTACGGTCATAGAAGACCAATCCATACGTCATGCCCAGTACTTAGATTTGATTTATTCACAGTCTGGCACTCTCTACGACATAATCCCCTATACTCCTAGTAACCCCAATCCTCCCACCACTCAGTGCCCTGGAGCACAGGCCGATGGGATTGTCAGCACAACCTCTGTGGTCACTGTAAAACAACTCAGTGGTTCCATTACTAAGCTCGCAGTGGACCCCTCTACCAAAGAAACTATTCTTCCTACCACTGTGATAAACTCTGTGCAGTCTACACAGAAATCTGGTGGCAAGAAAAAGAAGAATAAGAGCAAGGCCACTCTTTCTGAAGAGCAGTCATCTAGGCAGCCCAACTCAAAACAGAAGGCCATTGTGCCTACTGATGAAGAAAAGGATAAAGGCACTAAATATTTGTACAAACTCTGTCTTGAAGACCACCTAACCTGGTGTTGTCTGCGTCTTCAAGAATGCATAGATTACCTTGCTGAAAGAGATTTTGGTAAGGCACCTGCTGTCCTTAGAAATCCTTTCCCTACTTAATGGCAGCAAAATTTCATTGCCAACCAATCGCAACCCACGTTAGGGGGCAGCAACGATTCGCAACATGCTTCAGTTGGTGAAGGAATTTCTACCATTTACACATTTGAAACAGTAGAACTAGCCACAAGATCCAAATCTTATGGAGATCTTATCGCTCTGGAAACAAAACCATCCTTAGGTCAAAAACCATCACCGCCCAACGATCTTCATATCGAACGGCTAGTTGAGTTCTTTGTAATTCGACCCCCCAAGGGGGAACTTTGACACACAATGCACCATACATCTACACGTGCTGCACAACACTATTGTAGAGGATTTGGCGCAAGCACCGTCGGCTATGAAACGCTCGAACTATTACAAAAATGCGCCAGCCAACGGAAATCTTTGCTTTTGGCTATCAGGGGTATTGACCCTATGGATTCCATGCGTGTTATTTTAGACATGGACAAGTGTAAACCTCACCTTTCCGAACAGGTTGCATTTTAGGTGCATATCACTTCGAAAGGTAAAGGTATACACTGAAATGTCATCGACGAAGGTGCTTCAACCTACATCATGTCGGCTTCATGTTGGCTCACCTTGGGTTCCCCAACCCTATCCCCACCGTCAAATTCTCTTAAAGCATTCGATGGCCACACCTTTGTCCCAAAAGGATACCTAGCTAGTTTTCCCATCACTTTGGCTAGGAAAATAGTAATGGTGGACGTAGAACTCGTGGATAAAAAAATCCACTGTAATCTATTGCTAGGTCGCAATTGGACATATGCCATGATGGTTGTCATATCCACTGTCTTTTGTATCATCCTATTTCCATTGGATGGAAATGTCATTATAGTGGATCAGTTGTCTTTCTACACCCCCGATTATTCACCATTACCAAGTGGCTCCGTACCCCTAGTAGGAGGTGTAACTGACAGTCTTGTTAGTATAGGTGTCGGTCTATTGAAGGCTTCCTCCCTGATGGGTTGTTTTCCTCTTCAACCGTCACAGGTTCCACAATCATTCAACATGCTTTCATCAATTCCTCATCAACTAACTGATCCCTGGATCCTAACGGTGCCTTCATACCTTGACACATTCGAAGACCAGATGCCACTGTCACCAGCTGAATCTACCTACCAAGGAATTCAATTTATATCCACATCTCTGATCAACTTGGCTATCACCGATGGTACCACTACCCTTCCCATAACCACTCCTCGTTTAGATCCACTCAATCAACTCATACCTATGGACGAAGTTGTTTGAAAGATCATGAGTTTTGGAGAGCAACATTGGGAGGATTGGCATCTTTGGGCTCCAACATCTGATTCGGACATGATGCCTCTCCAAGTCCTGTCCTCTAACATAAATGAAATCATTTCCCCACCCTATACGAGCATCCAAAATTTTGGGGTAGAAGAAAATATGGATGACACTTCCAGATCATTGGCCATATATATTTCAGTCACAACAGGCATTGTGGAAGACACCCAGATGTGAGAAAATTGCAGTCCCGAGGAAATTGCAAGCTCCACCTACCTACATGAGGAATTCCATGATCAATTTGTTTGGTTTCATGAGGAAGTGCCCGATTTTAATCCATCGTTTCTCGTGCATGAGATCCAAGTTTACGATGAGGCAAACCGAAATGGGTGGCGAATCCCTTCCCTTGAAATAGTCGTTGAACCCATGCTCGACCCTATTGCCAAAGAAAAATGCCTACTATACCTTAAACCGCTGGATAAAACCCATCGAGATGCCGATTTGGTACTCGCAGCTCACAAGGAGAGGGTATAAACCTAATTTACAAAAGAGCTTAGGTTTTGTTCATTCCAAGAGGGAAATTTTGTATTACTCTATCATCCAAAAGATAACCTCTTGGAGGCATGCATGCTTCGACCCATTTGGCTAGGTACCTATGTCATAATGAAAGTCCTCCCCACTGGGGCATATGAACTGCAGGACTGGGATGAAATTCCACTCAAGGAGGCCGCATATGGGCTCTATCTGAAAACATATTGTGCCTAGTATCACACTAGGCATATGTTGTGTAATTTTATGCAATAGAGCACTTTTGGAGACATTTTATTGCTCTTTAAAAAATATAAACATCTCCAAGTTTTTTTTAGTAGGGCTCGTTAAACATATATACCAAAATCAATCGAGCACTTTTAGGAATATTTTATCACTCTTTAAAAATTACAAACATCCTCGAGTTTTCATCATTGCACTCGTTAAATATATGCAACAATGGTCAGAGAACTTTTTGTGATATTTTATTGCTCTTTAAAAAATAATAAACATCTCCGAGTTTTTCATCATTACACTCATTAAATATTTGCAATAATGCTCTGAGCACCTCTTTTCGATCTTTTTCTAGCTCATAAACTGAAAAAGACCAAAGGAGCATTCTTTTTAGGCACTTTTTTCTCACTCTTTAAACTAAAAAAAATCCTGAGCTATGTCTTGCTACTCATTAAACTTGCTAAAGATGACCCGAGCATTCTTTTAGGTACTTTTTATTGCTTGTTAAAACTGAAAAATAACGAGCTTTGTTACTGAGCTCATTAAAAATTCATGACAAAACACGAGTTTAGTCCATCGCCTTATACTCATAACAAAATGAGGTTGACATCTATTGAAAATAGGTTTCTCTTTTTCCGGGTTCAATAGATTAAAATATGGAAAAGTAACTGATCTGGGTATTCTATTAACCTTTTGTCACACCTGGTTAACAACTATGACAAATGGACCGCCATGGAGTCTCTCTTTACAATCTTTTCAAACTCTCTAAAGATTAAAAGACCACCGAGTTGACTAGTTTGGACTCTTTAAAAACACAGACAAGATATAGAGTCGTTCTTTTTACGATACTTTTCAGACTCTTAAAACATGAAAAAATCGACAAGTTTGCCTGTATGGACTCATTAAAATAATTAGATAGGGAAAAGATTCGTTATTTTTGCGATCATTTCCAGACTCTTTAAACATGAAAAGATCGACGAGTTTACCCGTTTGGACTCATTAAAAAATCAAACACGGAAAGTGGATAATACAACTGTATTTCGTATTTGAAAGCGTGGTTTGACAACAATCATTCCCTTGAACATTTCCCTCCCTTAGATAAAGCTTCATTTTGATAGCCTCTCAATATGAACCCTACCAACCTATGAGTTTTTAGCCTATATACGCTAATGTGATTGCATCTCCATATCTTAAACACTCTGTAGTGTTCATGAGTCTAGTGTTGTCTGGTTAAAACCATTGTTGTGCCTTCTATTGTTCAAGGGTCTCCATTTGTTTCCTCTATCAACCGATCCTACATATCCTTTCATCATGCCCTCTATTGTTTAGAACCAAAATACCAAAAGATTGCTCAAAAAACAAAATTATTCTTGTCTGGTTTCGTGTCGACTGATGTAGGACGCGTCATTGCCTACATTTCGACAAGTTTCTTCCTATTTGTTATGCTTCTTAACCTGCAAAGTAATACCAAACAGAGAATATGCGAGAGAAAATACCCAGAACACAAAATAGCAATGATTTTATTACTCAGAGAGAAATGTTCACAGGCCTCTTCGAGGGGACAACCTCCAATAGAGCAGAGCTCGATTACAAAACAAGACACGATACTCCTCGCAGGGAGTCTCTATCCTTTATATATGACTCATACATGCAATACCACGGGTCAATACCGTGGGTTTTATTAATACCATCTATCTAATACTACCGCCCATTTACCCTTATTTAATACTACCGCCCATTTGCAACTAACTGTGGTCCCTTCATTAATTGCGAGTTAACCACTTACAAATATTAATATGGGCTTTATTGACTCTTGACTATGACGTGATCCCATGACATGAATAAGGGGTTAGGGTGGGACCCTAACATGCCCTCCCCCTTAAGACTAGCCTTGTCCTCAAGGCTGAAGCTGCGGAAACTGCTGAAGAATAGTAGCTGGTTCCCAAGTTGCATCTTCCGGAGAGGTGTCTTTCCATTTGACGAGGACCTCTTTAATCATGCGGCCGCGCAGGTGCT
>APFE030507712.1:2181-31377 GCA_000404065.3 Pinus taeda | reverse complement strand
TCCAAATTGACGCCGGAATGGGAAATGGTTGTAATGTGCCTGGTGTGTTGACTGTTTCCCCTTTGTGGCGTTGACAGATGTCACATTCTGCTACGAAAGTAAGGATGTCCTATTTCATACTCGTCCAAAAGAATGATCTTCTGGTGTGCACATACGTCTTCTGAAAGCCCGAATGTCCTGCAATGGGCGATGAGTGCAATTCTGCCAAAATGCTACTTTTAAGGGTGGATGTTGGTGATATTACGACTCTGTCCTTGTAGCGAAGAATATCATTCTGCCACGAGTAGCCCTTGCTGGAATTAGGATCCACCTGCAATTGAGAAATAAGTTGGGAGAGCCCTGGATGTGAAACCCATTCCCTGCGAGCCTCTTCAATCCAGTCTGGAATTGGGAGGGAAATTGCGAGCAGTGTACTTTCCTCCTCAAATTGGCGCGACAATGCATCTGCTACCCGGTTGTCTTTCCCTTTCTTGTAAATGATCTCATAATCATATCCCAGCATTTTGGCAAGCCACTTGTTTTGTTGTGGGGAAGATAGGCACTGCTCCAGAAAATATTTAAGACTGTGATGATCTGTGTGGATTTGGAAATGTCGTCCCAACAAGTAAGGTCGCAAGGTCTCTACTGCATGTAAGATGGCCATCATTTCCTTCTCGTAGGTAGATTGGCCCAGATTTCTCCCACTTAGTTGTTGGCTGGTGAAGGCCAATGGTCGCCCTTCCTGCATTAAAACCGCTCCAATACCTGTTCCCGATGCATCACATTCAATGACAAATGATTTGGTGAAGTCTGGTAGGGCTAAGATTGGAGTGGTACACATGGCATTTTTGAGCGCGGTAAATGCCTGTTGTGCTTCCTCGGTCCAGAAGAAGGAATTTTTCTTGAGGAGTTGAGTGAGGGGCTTCGCTATGCAGCCATAGTTGCGGACAAATTTACGATAATAGCCTGTGAGACCCAAAAATCCTCTCAAGCTCTTCAACGTCTTCGGTTGAGGCCATTCTTGCATTGCCTGGATCCTTTTGGGGTCCACCTTGACACCTTCACGTCCCACAATGTGGCCCAAATACTCAACTTCTTCCATGCCAAACTCACACTTAGACATCTTGACAAATAATTTATGCTTGCGGAGCAGTTGCAATAGTAGATCTACATGCTGAAGATGTGTCGTCCAGGTGCCACTATAGATGAGAATGTCATCGAAGAAGACAAGGACAAATTTTCTGAGATATGGTTTGAGGATGTGATTCATAAGACTCTGAAAAGTAGAAGGGGCATTATAGAGACCAAATGGCATGACCAGGAACTCATAATGGCCTTCATGAGTTCTGAAAGCCGTCTTGGGAATGTCGACTTCCTTCATGCGAATTTGGTGATAGCCAGAGCGAAGATCCAATTTGGTGAAGAATTGCGCCCCATTGAGTTCGTCCAGCAAATCGTCAACCACCGGAATGGGGAATTTATCTTTGACTGTTAACTTGTTGAGGGCCCTGAAGTCGGGACACATCCGCCACTCCCCATATTTCTTGAGGACCATGACCACTGGGGATGAATAAGGACTAATGCTGGGACGAATGACACCTGCTTCTAATAATTCCTTGATGATTTTTTCTATCTCATTCTTTTGAGTGAACGGATATCGGTATGGCCGCACATTTGGGGGTTGAGCCCCTGGAACCAAGGTGATGCTATGATCATGTTCCCCTTACGAGGGTGGAAGCTCATGAGGCTTGTCAAAGACCGTTCGATGGGTATTTAAAAGCTGTTGCATCTCAGGATGAATTGGCAGAGGTCTAGTTTCGACTACCTGGATTGCATTAAATTGTGCTACTACTCCATGATGGCCCTTTTTTAACAATTTTTCCATCCGATGCGAGCTGATGACAGAGGGTGCTCCTGCCTGGAGGCCACGGAGGGTATCTGTGGAGTTGTTCTGCTTAAAACTCATATATAACTCCTGGAAATCCATTGTGATTGGCCCAGGGGTGCGGAGCCATTCAGCACCTAGGACAATGTCGCATCCCCCCATGTGTATGGCAAACATGTGGGTTTTCAACTGATAATCCCCCATTTGAAGTTTGACATTTTCACAACGGCCTTCACATTTCATTGTGCCTCCATCTGCAATTTGGGACCTAGAAAAGTTAGAGACTAGCCCGTACAAAAACAATGTGCTTGCTTCTCGATTTTTGGATGGATGAAATTAATGGGTACTTCCCACTACAATCAAGACTATTACTTAGAAGCAGCGGTGGTGGGCGATGTTTTAAAGAAACCCCTGATTTTTGAGAGTTTGAAGGGGAAGAGATGCCTTTTGCCAACGCATTGAGCGAAATAATGGGTCATCAGAGACAATCTCACTTTTGGTTGTCTTCTTCCTATCGCCCTCCTGTTCCTCAATAAGGTGGATCTTCCTCAGTGGAGCTGTAATCAGTGGCATCAATTTGCGAAAACTTGGGCTCTTAACATTTATGGCCAGGGGAATATTTTTTCATCAGCAGTAGTACATAGTCCTTGCTTCCCTTCTCTCAGCCATTTCTTGAGGTGATACCTTTTGGACCTTAAGTGTCTGAGTCGTGGTATGAGCTTGTGGGGGACGACCTTTAGTGGGGAAATTGGGGCGGCTGTATTGGGCTGTTATGGCACGTTCCACCTTCCGGGCTACCTGGCAAGCTTCCGAACATGTGGGAGGGTGGTGGAGTAGAACTTGAGCTTTGATGGCTTCTTTAAGACCACTGATAAAACATTCCGTGTAGAACTCATCGGAGAGATGCTGAGTGCAGAAGGCTAAGGCTTCAAAAGCGGTGATATATTCATCCACTGTACCCGTCTGTCGGAGCTTAGTGAGACTGCCCAAAAAGGAGTCACCCTGTTCAAAGCGATCTCGAATAGCTTTGGTAAATTGGACCCAACTCGAAAAAGGTGCATTTCGACGCTGATGCCATAACGCCCATTGCCATCTTTGACTGACCAAGTACATGGTCGCCACTCTAATCTTAGTCCACTCATCTTCGAGACGATTTAATTCGAAATACTGCTCCATTTGTGCTAGCCATGCGGATGGGTTAGAACCGTCAAATTTCTGCATATCCAACTTGGGAGGTCGCTGACTGAGTGGGAGATTTCTGTTGGGTGGTGGATGGGTGGGCCATGCGTGAGAAGAGTGGCTAGACTCACCCTCATGGTCATTATAGTGGTCCTCGAGAGCTGGCTCCTTTCCCTTAACGAAGGCTTACCTAACCATGCTCTTTAGTTCGTCAAGCGAATTTTTGAGCTCGCTCATATTTGTTTCAAGTTTGTCTAGTCTTTCATTGGCCATTGCTTGAGCTCTAGTTGCTACCATACACCAACTTGCTGAAACATTGGGACCGCAAATTTTTTTTTTTGTGCAGAAATTGATGGTACCACCGTGCTCAGCTCGTTGTCCTGATGCTGATGGGCTAGATCACAAATAAGGGCTTCGGAAGATCTCAGATTTTTTTTTTTTTTTTTTTTTTTTTTTTTTTTAGAGTTTTACTCCTTCTTGATCAATACTGCAATCTCCAAATCCTCAAAATGTCAATGCCGCCAAAAGTCCTACGAAAATTATAGCCAGGCACAGGAACCCTTCACAACTACTCCGATTTGGTGGATCTGAGAGATCTGAATCGTGGATCACTGCTGCTGTTGATCTGATAGAGCTGCGGGACTAATGTCTGCTACTGCTGCACTCGCTGATCTGGAATAGATGATGTGTTATCCCCCGATAGCAAGGGAACTATGGTCTTGAGGAGTGTCAGGTGCTACAGATCGCAATATACATAAGGGTTTGACAGTAGTACTCGCCCCAATGTTTCCGAGCTCTAACTAAGGAGGATCGTCCGTACCCTTAGCCGTACAACCCGACTACCCTATTGTACGGGCGAGTAATCTCTCCGAGTGATGTTCTCGGTGTACTGTAGCCACAAGACGGCCGAAGGTTTATCTGTGGTGAGGCTTCGAGGTAGCTATGGGGCTTCCTATATACCTAGAGGGTACGTGGAAGATAGTCCGTGCGCGGTTATGTCTAATGTGCTACTACTCGAGGGGGTACCCACAGGGGTTACGAGGGAGTCCAACAGACGTGACCACCTCTTGTATTTCCTGCGTGCATGCCTCCCCAAATCTGCAGGTTTATGCGCTTAACGACAGATCCCGTGGTTTAAAGACGCCGGAACACGTCTCTAGCCAAAAAAAAAAAATTGCTAAAATTTGGAGATCGCACCGAGCCCTGGAAAGTGCTCTGATACCACTTGTTATGCTTTTTAACCTGCAAAGTAATACCGAACAGAGAATATGCGAGAGAAAATACCTAGAACACAGAATATGCAAAGAAAATATACCCAGAACACAGAATAGCAATGATTTTATTACTCAGAGAGAAATGTTCACAGGCCTCTTCGAGGGGGCAACCTCCAATAGAGCAGAGCTCGATTACAAAACAAGACACGATACTCCTCGCAGGGAGTCTCTATCCTTTATATATGACTCATACATGTAATACCACGGGCCAATACCGTGGGTTTTATTAATACCATCTATCTAATACTACCGCCCATTTACCCTTTATTTAATACTACCGCCCATTTGCAACTAACTGTGGTCCCTTCATTAATTGCGGGTTAACCACTTACAAATATTAATATGGGCTTTATTGACTCTTGACTATGACGTGATCCCATTACATGAATAAGGGGGTTAGGGTGGGACCCTAACACTATTGCCTTCAACACTCTATCTAGGAAGATAACCCAGAAACATGTTTGGTGCCTTGGTACTTGCAGACATTAGTGGTAGGTTACCTTGTGCTTGATCACGGGTTTTGATTATTGGCTCCTGGTTAAGCGATTCTACAAGTGTTTGACGACAAAGAAATTTTTGCACTGTGCATCTTGGAGACCATCACCATTATCAGTGGCCTTCCTCACATCTGTTAATGATCTCCATTATTGACTGGTAATAAGATGATTTCATGCATGTTCGACGTCAACACATCTTATCATATGTATCGATCTATGTTGTTCGATGAAGCGGGAATCAAGACCTTGGGTAGAGGCTTGCATCATTCAACCTTGTTTCCTCTCCCAATTTGTAGATATTGTTATTTGGAGACAATTATTTCAGGATGATCTATTATGACACTGGATGCGCCCTGTGCCATATCGGCAGCCAGCCTTGTTATATCTCAGATGAGAAAGTTACTCTGACATAGCTATTGAGCATGGGAATGCCTGACTCAGGACACGATTGTAGCAGTTTATATATATGTATCTGTTTTGTATCAGATTTTCCTTGCCGCCTAAAACTTCTCTCTCTCTACAAAGATTTTGACAGCAAATTACAGTGTTTTTCATAAATTATTTCGGCCATCATCTGTGCCTCTGATCTCATACTTTAGGGGGCATCTGTTATAGGACAAATTGACCCCCTCATCAACTCAGAGGTGAAAGACAAGATGACTGAAGCAAAGACCACAATTGTAGGCCAGGAATCCACACTAATGCTCTCTATACACTGTCAACCTACTTTATAAAGCTTGTTACCAGGCATAAAGGAGCGTTAGTCACCCTGCTAAATCATGTTGTTATACTAGGGGGAGCATTAGTGAACCTAAGGGAAGTTCTAAAGCTCAAGCCAATGAATCTACTCATAAATATCTAGATATTAAATCCCTAAATTTTCTCAAGAAAAGCAAGGAAACTCCAAAAATCAAGATATTTGGAGAAATACCATTCTGAGAATGAAGGCAAATGGGAAAAAGCTTGTGAACAGGGCAAGTTCATGACTTTTTCCCTTATGAACTCGAGGAGGAGCTTGGTAGCCCTAATTCGATTGCTACATAAGCATCAAGAGGGCCATTGCAAAGGGTGTTAGAGCATTTGGAAGGATAGCCCATAGAGCTATTGTGAACTGTCATATTCTTAAAGAAGCTAGCTAAAAAAAGGAGAGAGAGAGGAAGAAGGGGTAAGGAAGGTTGATACAATGGATGGATGTAATCACTCTTCCATTCTAAATATAGAGTTATAGTTGTGTTCCCTACTCCAAAGTGTTGGTGATATTTTTCATTTGTTTGTTCATTTTGATGCTTGTCAATATGAGTAGTTAAGTTATACACTAATACGTGTTTGTTATGGATTCTTACATTAGTTTTCAAGAGTATATGATGTGAATGGTTTGCCTTGTCCTTGGTGGAAGAATTGTCTTGGAGCCGGCCTTAAAGGAGTTCTTCTTGTCGTATACAAATCCCCAAGCAAATCTAGAAGGTACCGAAGGTGATCTTCTTTCCATACCTTGTCAATTTATGTCTGATAGATGAACATGTGTGTAGCTTGGTAGCTTTTGCAGATAATCTTACAGTCTGTCGAAGGTCCCAGGAAGACCATTGAGGTTAGTTTTTATCCCGTGCATTTTACCCCACAGTACTTGCGATTAGTCGCTTCTTGTCGACATTAGCTCATTATCCAAGAAGTTGACTTATAAACACCATTTCAGTGCTTTCAAGCTTGCATATATCAATGGCAAGTTTCTCTCTTCCGGCGACAGCTTGACATCAATGGCCTTCAATCGAAAGATTTTTTGCATGGTGTTCGACATCGAATCATATATTCACACCAAGCGAAATGTACTGTAGTACCTTGAGGATCATCATCATTATCGGTTATGCCTCTCGCATCTGTTAACAACTTGCACCATTGGCTCGTAATCAGACAATATCTCTCCATGTTCGCCCTGACAACATCTTTTCACATCGTTTGACTTGTACATTGAGTGAAGATTGAATGAGTTTGAAGACCCCGGATCTAGTTTCATCCATCCGGGTTGTGATATATTCAGGAGCACAAAAACGTCAAACATACAAAGGCCTTACACAGATGGTCATCCTAATCATGGATTACAAGTCTATATCTGCGGAGAACTATCCTATCTATGTACATGTAATGAAAGTTTACAAGCTAAGCATGGGAATGCCTCCCTCAGCTAATTCCTGAGAAAATCATATTATCATGATGTATTTTATTGTAATTGATGTAAGTCACCTTCGAGTTCAAAACTTCTGATCCTCATGATAAACCATTTCATTCAACATGAACATTTAAGACCTCATGCTTTAGGAGGAAACAGTTATAGACATATTTGGGCACATCAACCCCAAACTCACATGTCAATGATATTAGGGTTCATCAACCCCTAAAATAGTTGTTTTATGCCCTAAAGGAACTTAGTCATCTAAATTCTTCATTCCCAAAAATGTTCCATCTCAAAAATCATCCAGAAAGTGCCTAAAATGAATCATTGTTGAAAGCCCTGTGTTATGGTTCTATGCATCTCAGGTGCTTCACTGTCAAAATGAGATGCATTGTAGTTTGGCGCTCTAGAAGGAGTGATGGGTGAGATAGGACAAAATTTAAGGAGAGTTTGAGAGTTGGTTGCTCATGGAAACTTCTAGAAACTTCTCATGTTCCACCTACCCCTCTGAGTTCACCCAAGGATGACTAAGGGAACTAGGAAACCATCTCCAATTCCCCTCTTTCAAGGAACCAATTCCTAAATATAGAAATTCATTCATCATTCCCATTGATGACTCAAACCCCTACACTCATCTATAAAATTTGCTCTCATCCAAGAGATCAGGAGGCTGAATTATTCTGAGTTGGAAGGAAGTGCTGCTGGTTTCAGTATTGAGGTGAGAACATTGTGTTACTGTTGGTGTGTTCTTGCTGGTTCATGAGGTGAAGAAGGCTTGAAGCTGGGAGGATGGCACTGGATCAGACTTCTTATGGGTTGTAATTCTCCTTGTTATCAATAAAGTTCTTGAAGATTTTTCCCAATTGTTTGTGTTAACTATAAATGCATTCATTTGTTCATTATATTTCTGATTTTATGATGTTTATGTTGTGATGAATCATTATGCTTTGACAGGTCTTTGTTTCTGTAGATGTACAGGTACTCTCCAAGCGTGTTAAGTATAGGGACGAGTTATGAGATTGGCCAAAGGAGAGGGAGATCAAGTGAGGAATCAAGTGAAATTTATAGGTTGGTCTTTCATAATCTTTCTCTTATCTATCAGTCATAGGAAAGATATTGAATTTCTTTGATTGTTGTCTCTAGGTTAGGTACCAAACCTAGAGGGCTAGTATTTCTTAGAAATACTAGTTTTCCCAGAAACACATAGATATTTTGAAGTAGGCATATTTTCCACTAAAGAATATTTTGTAATTTTCCTCCACCATCCTTGTAGAAATTATGGTGTAGAGTTGCAACTACTCATGAATTTTTAATCAAAATCACAAGACACAAGCCTACTCTACTGCTCTCCAAAAGTTAATTCACAATTTAGAACCAAAATTTCATACATGCAATAATGAATAACGCACATGCACACAAATTTTTTCCTAAGGAAAACAATATGCTAAAAACCCCAATGTCTGTTTGCACTGATATGATCAATAGAAATGAATTGCAATTTATTTTGTCAAATGAGCACAACCTACAAGTGAATAACCTGTCTCTCTCCTCACTAAGAATATCTAAGCTATACTAAGTAAATTTCTACCTCTGCATGAGCCCATATTTCCTTGCACAATTCCTTGAGAAATTAGGCCCCTATTATTTAGGAATTTTTACAAAATGGATTGTGAAACTCCCAAGGTTGATCATTTGACTATATGTAACACTTGTACACTCAAGGCTAGTCTACAGTTGATGTTACACTGCCTGGGAATCTCCACCACATATGGGGAACTTTAATTCTCCATGAATTATCTATTTTGGGTTGATTGATTAGTTAACTGGATGATCATTGAGTTTGATTGAAGTCCCACTGCATAATTGGAGTTCCACTAGTTCCTCAAGCAGTTGGAACTAGTTTAACTGAAAATAACTTAATATAATTGACTTTTATTGGTAAAAATTAACAATCATACATGCTTAACTAAACTCTAACTCCTCCAACTCAAATTTACAGTGTAAACCAGGTGACACAAGCCATGTCACACAAGTGAACTGCATCCAAGCTCTTTGTTGATGTGGAAATTCAATTTTTCTCAATTTAATCAAGGAAAAATCAAATTGAGAATTTCTCGCTACATTTTTTAAGAATCCCTCTTTGAAGAAATGGATTATCAACCACCCCTATCCTACACCTAAGGAATTTGAACTTCCATCTTGACAAAGCTTTTGGAAAAATGTCAACATCTTACTCCTCTATCAGAATGGAGTGTAGCAACATCATCTGCCTCTAGACATAGTCTCGTAAATGGTGATATTGGATACCTATATGCTTGGATTGATCATGAAATATAGGATTCTCAGATAGATTGATGCAACTTTGATTATCACAATTGGATCCATCATCTAACCAAATAGTCCATCAAGTATCTTTCTCATCCATATTGCCTCACATGTTTCTTGACTTGCAGCCATGTATTATGCTCCTGTCTAGCTGAGCACCACAGATCTTTGCTTCTTGTCATACCAAGAAACAACTACAAAACCAACACTAAAAATTACACTTGATGTACTGTTTCATTCTAATGGACTTCGTGCCCAACCTACATCTGTGAAGATGCACAAATTCACTCCCTCTGCTCGTCTATACCATAGTCCAAATTGGGTAGTGCCTATGGGGTACCATAAAACATGCTTAATTGCCTTCCAAAATAGTTTGGTTGACCTAACCATAGCGTGCCTTAGCTCGTTGACTGCACATCACATACCTAGTCATGTTTTCACAAGATACATTAGTGGACCCACTAGCTGTTGATAAATGGTAGCATCCACTTCACGTGAAGTGGCATCCTCCTTCCTCTAGTTGTTCATTAGAGGTGTTTCCATGGGTTTACAACTCTCCATGCAGAATCTCTGCAGTATCTCATTTTCATACTTGCCTTAAGAGACAAATAATTACCCATCACCTTGTCATACTTCCAACCCGAGAAAGTAGTGCATGAGACCCATGTCCTTCATTTAAAATTCCCTTGCAAGGTCCCCCTTGTAAGATATGATCAACATCTCATCACTAGTTAAAATAAAATTATCAACATATAAGACAATAATCAGAAATTTACCTTCTATCCATATGTGATGAGGTTTACATCTCATTCACTTATGATGAAGCCAAAAACCAGTGAGATAACTATTGATCTTGGTGTACCAAGCACGAGGTGCTTGCTTGAGATCATACAGTGCTCACTTGACTTTGCACACATGAGACTCTTGATCAAATGTCTCAAATCCTTTTTCATACTCTGTGTACACCTCCTCCTTAATAACCCCATTCATAAATGTTGTTTTTACACCCATCTGGTGGATATTCCACCCCATTTGTGTAGCGAGACCAAGAATTGATCTAATGTATGAGTACCTTACTACAAGAGAAAATGTCTCCTCATAGTCAATTCCCTCAACCTGAGAGTACCCCTTGGCCACAAATCTAGTCTTATACCTCCCTATTCTTCTGTTTGTTGCCTGCTTCACCTTGAATATCCATCTCAAACACATTATTGATTTATATGTTGTTCTTGGGATCTTTTCCCAAACACAGTTCTTTATAATGGATTCATATTCCTCCATCATTGCATCAACCCATACAGGTTTCTCTATTTATTCCTTAAAATAGGATGGCTTAATATCTATAAGCTCAGTCATAAGAGCCATGTTGCCAATGTACCTCTCAGGTGACCTCCTTTGCTTACGCAAATTTGAACCTTATCCCACATTCTCCCTCGCATCCTGCACATGTCTGTCAACTTCCTTAGTTCTTTTTCTGCCTTCTCTAGAGGTTTTGCTTTAGTGAATGTCTCCACTCTCTGCTCCACAATTTATGGTTGCTCTACAACTTCTTGAGGTTCCTCCTTTTGAGATAAAATCTCATCTTTTGGTGGCATCTAAAGCTCCCTTTCAAGAGAGCACCACATAGATTTCTCCTCATCAAAATTTACATCCCTTCACACAACTATCATTACGAGTGATGGCAAGTACAAATGTTACTTGTGGGGAGTTTTTGTCAAACGCACAAATACCCCGAATTTTGTTGTTGACTAAAGCTTATTCCTTGATTCTTTGGAGACATGGCAGTAAACAGAGGCACCAAAAATCTTGAAGTGAGACACATTCGGCTTTCTTCCCGAGAAAGCCTCCTCCAGTGTAATATTATGTGAATAATCTGATGAGAACTTCAGTTCTACAAAACAACTAGTTGTATTGCATGCCTCAACACACAAATTCAGAGGTAGGCATTGGTAATGCAACATCACGCTTGTTGCACCCAAAATGCTATGGATATTTCTCTCAACCACCCCAGTCTGATGTGGGTTGTGGGGTGTTGTCAACTCTCATCGAATTCCTTCCTTCACACATAAATTTTTAAATTCATTCAACACATACTCACCTCCATTATTGCTCTAGAGAGCCTTCACCTTCTTGTTGGTTTCTTTCTCAAACAATGCCTTGAATTCTATGAACTTGGAGGATGTCCCATCTTTCTTCCACATGAAGAGATCTAACACTTATGTGAGAGTTCATCAATAAAAGGGAAAAAATATTTATGTCAGGTAGTGGAGGCTATAAAGAAAGGTCCACAGACATCAAAGTGGATCCTGTCTTGGATTGCATGCGCTTCGTTGTCCCAATCATGAAATGTGCATTTTATGTACTTCCCCAAGGTACATCATTTGCATACATCATGTTTCTCAATTGCTCCTTTAGGGAGGCTACTGGATATCTGTTGTATAATATTCAAGGTGCCATGATGCAAATGGCCAAGGCTTATGTGCTAAATTTCACCTACATCATGGCTCTGCACTTTCTCTTCCTTAGTTTTTAATGCAACACAATCTTCCACAACTAACTTATATAGATTCTTCACAAAAACCTCGATCTCCTTCACCTGTGTCGTGGCTATGTGTATCAGGAATGTCCTCCCTTTGTTGAAGATCATGTCATAACCACGGTCTTCCAAAACTGCAACAAAGATGAGACTTTTCTTGAGGCCTAGAACAAACATGACATCCTTAAGCCTGAGAGGGGAGCCTGACTCCCTTCTAAAGTTGACTGTATGAATACTTGTCATGGATTACCTTCCATCATCCCCTAGCATGATGTGCATATGGAGATATTTCTCCTCCAAGTCACTAAAATGTCTCTACACCCTGTCATGTGGAACAATGCACCTGAGTCCTAGTACCACACACTCCCTATCACTATATTGGACATGCATGTGATAAGGGTAAATTCAAGGTTGAACTATGAATCTAAGGTTTCACCTACTACTCCCCTTAAGGTCATCTCACTTTCCTCTTTCTATGGGCACTTCGTGGCATAGTGCTCATATTCGTGACAATGGAAGCATTTAATTTTTGACAAATCTTTCTTCTTTCTCACTTGGTTGGATTCTGGTTTGGTTGGAGATTTCTTAACCTTTTCCCTTCTTTCCCTTTCCAACCAATGCAAATTTTTCTTCATCCTTGCCCTTGGATGAGGTCCCATCTCTAGTATTCTTCCTTATTTCCTCTTGTACCAAATCGTAGCCTAAGTGTTCCCAATTTGGTAGTTTCTTCCTCCCGTTCACTTAATCTTGGTAAGTATGCCAACTCTTGGGAAGGCCCAGAAGGGATATTCTTACCAAGTCATCCTTTGAAAGAGTAACACCAACTCCTGCAAGCTCATCATGAACTTGTGTGAACCTCCTTAGATATTGAAGGGTAAATTCATTCTTCTACATCTTGATATTCTAAAGTTTATCCTTGAGCACCAACTTTCTATGGTCACTACTATTCTAGAACAGATTTGTGAGTGCCTACCACATTTCATAAGGATTTTCTTTCCCATGGAGATTGCTGACAATGTGATCTCATACTCCCTCCAATATTATTATCCACACCTAGGCTACAACTTTCTTCCACTAAGCAAGGTTTCGGGCATCAAATTCTGTTGGTTTTGTAACATCTCTCTTGATGTATTCTAGCAATATATTGTCATTGAATACCTCCTCAATGTGATCCTTCCAGTCAATGAAATTAGAGTTGCCTTCCAAGGAATACGCTAGCCTGAGCTCGTTGAAGGTCATATTTTCAGTTCTTAAGAGATCTTGCTACACTGAACTACAAATTCGAACCTCTTGTTGTACCTCTCAGATAGTAGTAGGTCAAGCTACCAGTGTTAGATCATCTAAAATAATTGTCTTGGGGATTTTTGTTTTTAGTTTTGGAAGACCAATGAAAGAAGATAGATGTACAATTAATGAAATTAATCCTTTGGGGTATATTAATACTTCAGCAAAGGGCAGTTATAAAGCATTACACAGTGATATAGATCAAAATAGTGGTGAGTAGAGGACAACAAAAATTATGATTATCACAGTTTCCAGACTGTAAAACAGAACAATCATAAGTTGGAAAACCTTCTGAACTACGTTCAAAAGATTCAAGGCAGTATACTTAAGCTTACACAAGATGCTGATGATTTATTGATTAGAGGGGATTAGCTAAACAAATAGTTGCATTAATCTATTCCCTTAATAGATGATCACTTCATGAGCTTATAGGAATCAATTGAAACTCTAGATGTTCCTACTTAGATATCTCTGTATGTCATAATCATATGAAGAAACAACACAATGATTGAAAACTGGAAAAACTTACAGGATAACAAAAACTATGCAAGACCATATTCAAAATCCTTTGCTTTGTATTAAGGTTCCAAAAAGACCGGTTACATCAAATGTACAACAAAAGCTTCCTTCAAAAGTGGCTTCCAGGTTCAAAATAGTATAAACATTCAAAGACTTTTACAAGCAGTGAGCTATGAATCTTGGACTCTGAACCCTTTTCAACTCTAGAAAAGAGTTATTTATACAATAATAAACTTAAGAAATATCCTAAAATTGATTAAGATTTTTTCTAGGAAAGGAAAAGATCTTCATGCAAGAACATATGGGCAGCTGTTTGAACTACTTCTTGCTGTCCCCTTCATTCAGGTTGTGTTGGCTTTGTTTGTTTGATATTTTTCCCTTTTGGCTACTATGTTGTTTGTATCCTCTACGCTGGCATATTTCTTCATTTTAATCTTTCATTTCACTTCTTTAAACTCTGTAACTCTCTTTTGACCTAGCTAAGTGACCTTTACTGCTCTCCGTTTAACACTTACTATGCATTCAGGTTTTTACTGTGTTTTTCAACAGTAAACCACTCACATTTGTCTTCCAACTATTTAGTAGGGTATTTGTTTATAAGCCTGAAACAAAATTCTTCCCTGCAAAACAAAGAACTTATTAAGAAAAAAGTGGTGACAAATGAGGTCTTCAATGGATTTTTGAGCTTTCAAAGGATATTGGAAGGATTCGTGGCATATCGGAGGTGAAAACAAGATTTAATGGCCGCAAAAGCATTTTTGGGGTTGCGCTGTATAAAACAGGCAAAAAGAGAAAAATGGTGTTAAAATGCATTTAATGGAAAAAACAGTCTTCTTTTACATTCTCGGGAAAAGGTGAATAGTGCGAGAGAGGGAGTATCGAGGGATTAAATATAGCAGGAATGGTTTAATCATGGTCAAAATGTGACTAGCAACTTAAATGAAGGCTTTGAGTCATTTCCACGTTTAAATCGAAAGAATGATTTAACACAGAAAATCATCGCAAAACACAATATGCAAACTTGAAATTTTATTAATTCTGGCGGATATGGCATTGGGTCAGGGTCTTATATCGCATATCCCAATCGGAGTTAGGCGGGAAGCATGCTTATCACAAAGGCATGCGAGAAGGCCAGATGCGATATGGCGATGAGCTATAATATATATATGGTCGGGTCCGGGCTCCTATCAGTTGTCAGAAATCATAGTAGTGGCAGGTATATGCAATGAACGAGACTGTGATAGAGGGACGGATGTGATGTGGCATTATATTATGATATATATTAGTGTCGGCTCCATATCCCATTGCGATCAGAGATCACAATGGGCAAAGGTTTATGGTATGGCGGGAGGCTGCGATGAGGCAGATGCGATATGTTATGAAATATGACATATAATTGGTCACGTCCAGACTTCCCTTCATATATCGCAATCGGGGTTTGCAAAGTGGGGAGGCTAATTCATATAAAGGACTTTCAACCCATCAATATTGTGATGCGATATTTATATAAAATACATAGTTTTTTAATAAAACTATAGTATATGGATGTTTAAAGGGTTGTGGATCCCACCGATGTGATATTTTTGAAATACTTAGTTTTATAATAAAACTAAGGGTTTCAAATATTTTAAATAAAGGAGCTATATTATACGAGAAAGGGAAAATATTAAGGATTTAATACTATATGTTAGTGTTAATATGAGATATAGCGGAAATGAGGAATAACACTAAGTAAAATGCCTTTTCGGTTTATTTTCTTTTAATATATGCATTAATACCTAGGGAAAGCATCTCTCTATGGGATTTTACGGTAAAAGGGGATTTAAATGGTAAAAATGGTTTTTACATAGTAAAAAGGGATTTTGATGGTAAAAAATGGATTTTGTATGGGATCTTTACTTTTCTTAGGTAGAAAGGATTTTTATCTTAGGAAAAGGGATTTTTAATGGAAAATGAATGAATATGGATATATGAAGGTAGGAAGGGGAAATTAGTGAATATAGGGATGAATGGGGATGAATGGGAAGTTAATTAATTGATCAAGTAGACCTTCATTTTCCTTGTATAATTGTGTCATGGGCGTAGAAACATGATAAATGTGCATTTTGTCAAATCAAGCATTAAACTTCTACAACTTTTCTGTACTTACCCTTTGCCTACCCTATCATTTTTTCTTCACTTAACGAGTGCATTTAAGCTAGCAAACCCTTATCTTTTCTTCTTATTTAACAAAAACTAACTATCTAAATCCACCCTTATAACCTCCACGGGCCCAGATTAAACTGATGAGCACCTTATTATTCTCTAGCTAACTACTGATCTGCCAAGATTAAACAATTTGGACAGATCTTTATTCTCTAACTATAACATCAAATTTAAAGAATGAAGCAGCCAAGATTAAACAGTTTTACTGTCATGAGTTGTGGCATTTAAAACAAGCCGCACATAACCATTATTGCAGAAACAAAGTAGTGGCATCTAGACTTTCTCACTTTCAGAGTTTATTTTTTTTCCTTTTACCTAAAATTTTCGTTTTACCTTGATTTCTTTAGAGTAGCTAACCTAACATTTTCTTTGATATGGACATCATCATCAATATATTTTTTTTTAAAACTAACATTTTATTCGCTATTGTTATGTCCATATCCTAACTTAACATTTTTTGAAATATTCTATCTAATTAAAACCAAAAAATGCTACAACATTGGGTCCATATGGGGACTGCTTTCTCCTATATAATGCAGAGAACCTACAGATCTATGTGCCTTCTGCTCAGGCTATGGAGGCCCTACTATCAGAAAATCACACTGACATCTTGGAAAGGAAAAGAAAATCAGAGTATTTATAATGAAAACTATTTCAAATTCTCAGTACTGAATGTAATGTTTGAGAAACCTTCCATTTATAGGATAAGTGGAATATTTACCCTTAAGATTTTGTAGCACAAAAGTGTTGTTACCCTTTACTTCAGCAATTGCTAAAGGTCCAAATCAAAGATTGTCAAATTTCCCATGCTTTCCTTTCTCTTCTCTCCTGGCATCCCATCTTAGAACTAGATCACCTTCCTTAAAGTACCTGTCCCTGGCTCTTCTATCAAACAATACCTTCATCTTATTCTAATATTTTTTAAATTTATATTGAAATTCATCTCTATTTTCATTAAGCTAAAAAATCTCATTGATTCTTCTTGAAAAATCATTAGGTTTATCTGTCGCATCTTATGGAAATTTTAAAACAGGGAAAGCTAAATTGGTAGGGGAAATTGCATCTTTCCCATAGACTAACTGAAATGGAGATTTTCTTGTTGACCTCTTTGGAGTAATTCTTTTTTCCCATACTGCATAAATCAAATGTGAATCCCAGCTCTTCTTATGATCAGCTAGTGTATTTTTTATTACCTTTACCAAACTCTTGTTTGATGATTCTACAAGGCCATTACCCTGAGGGTAATGTGGAGTTGAATGATGTAACAAAATATGATATTTCTGCCAAAATTCAATCATTCTAACACTAGAAAAAGTTGTTGCATTATCAGTTACAATTTGAGTTGGGCAACCAAATCTAGACAAGATATTCTCCTCAATAAACTTAATTACTACTGCATTAGTAGCATTTTCAACTAGAATTGCTTCCACCCATTTAGTAAAGTAATCTATTGCAGTGAGGATCCACCTATCCTGATTACTTGAAGTGGGGTGAATCTCTCCATTAAAATCTAATCCCCATTGAGAAAAAGGTGTTGAAATTATTGATGGAACAAGTGGAAGAGCTGCTAATTTATGTTTTCCAGCAAACATTTGGCAAGGAACACAACCTCTTACCTTTGACCCTACTTGTAAAAAAAATGTGGGCCAATAAAATCCTCCCCTTAGAATCTTGTATGATGTTTCTGTCCAAGCATAATGTCCTCCACAAAATCCTGTATGAAACTGATCAATGATGCCTTCAGTTTTTTATTTTCTTACACATAATAATAAAATGTTAAGTGGATCTTTCCAATATAAATTTGTATTAATAATGCAATACTTGACTAATTTTAGCTTAAGGGTTTTACACTGGATTTTGGAGAATGATGCTGGACACTCAAAATTGATCAAGAAATTTACAATATCTTGATACTAGTTTGACAACAAGAATTTTTTACCAATGTGTATAGGACTGATCTACTCTGAAGGTCAAGGTTCTTGTGGATTCTCCCCTTCTGCAAGGATAGAAGGTTCTTGTGTATTCTTCCCTTGAGACTGAAAGGAAGGTTCTTGTGGATTCTTCCCTTGTATTTCTAAAATAGAATTGATTCCAAGTACTTTGTAGTTACATTCAGATAGAATCTTAGCTAATCCTTGACCTTTTACTAGCTTGGTAGTCTTGATAGTTAGATCAAACTCCAGAATTTGAGTGATCCATCTACCTCTTTTCCAATCAGTATCTGGTTGGGTGAAAACAATTTTGACAACACTATTTGGGACATAAGCAGTAATAGGTGAGTGTAATAGATACATTATGAAATATTTCAGGGCTTGAATAAGCGCATAGGCTTGCTTCTCAATGATGTCATACTTCAGCTCAACATCTCTCATAACCTTGCTAAAAAAGGCTATGGGTTGGTCATGGGAATCTTCACTTTTTTGTAAAAGAACAACAGCGAGGGTTGTTACAAAGGCAAAAGAGAAAATACTAAATGGCTTAGTATAATCAAGGCTAGCTAAAGCGGGAGCTTCAGAGATAGCTCTTTTTATTTGCTCAAATGCATGCCTAAAAGAGGGAGTCCATTTCACTTCGTGATCCTTTTGAAGCATGTACGTTATATCTTTCACTATCTCTACATAATTTCCAATAAATCACCTTAGAAAACTAATCTTGCCCAGAAAAGCTTGAATCTCCTTTTTGTTTCTAGGCAAGGTCAATGTTTCTATGCTAGATACTCGTTTGGGATAATTTACTACTCCCTTTGAAATTATATGGCCTAGCAATTTTCCTTCTTTAACAACAAACAAGGAATTCTTTGGGTTCAATGATATTCAAATCTTCTACACCTGTTAAAAACCTTCATCAACCGCTTTAAATGTTTCTGATCAAATTTACAAAAAAACAGTTATGTCATCTAGATAAATAACCACAAATTTATTTAACTGACCCATGAAAGCGATGTCCATTGTTCTCTGAAACGTTGCTCCAATATTGGTTAAGCCAAATGGCATCCTTGCATACTTGAATACACCCTAGGGTGTCATAAATGTTGTTTTCTCTCTGTCTACTGTATCAACATTTACCTAATTATAGCCTAAAAAACCATCAAGAATAGAAAGTATTTGTGCTTCTGAAACCATTTGCAATAACTGATCCATTTTGGACAAGGGATAATTATCTTTCAATGATGCTTTATTCAAATTTCTAAAATCCACGCAGAGTCTTATTTCTCCATTTCTATTTCTAACAAGAACTAGATTTGCAACCCAATTAGAATATCTAAGAGGGAGGATGATCTGTGGATCTAACATTTTCTTAACTTCTCTTTCTACAATTAGAAGAAGATCTGGATTTATTCTTCTAATCTTGTACTAATATGGTTTTGCTTCTTGTTTCAGAGGAACCTTATGCTGTATTAAATATGTGTCATAGGTTTTTAAAGTAGTGTAAGTCTAGGCAAAAATGTCCTTATAATTTTGCAGTAATTTAAAATAATGAGCTTTGATTTTTGGGTCTAGAGATGCGCATAAGTTGATTTTTTTAATATCTTCATCAGTTCCAATGTTAATCCCTTCTATGTCATCTTTTGAAGAAATAGACTGCAGGTTTTGGAAAACATCATTCTGATCGAATAATTTTTCTAATGGAATGAGTCCCTTTGGAATAAAATATTTGATAATTGAATAATTTCATGATTAGAAATTTGGGCTTTGAAATATGAAGTATCATTTCCTTATGCATTTTCATTTATTTCAGTTGTATCTTAATCAATTTGTAGAAATGAGAAATCATCTACTACCCGCAGAAATGATTTTAGTTGTTCATCATCTTCAAATACTTGCCAATCTTTCAGATTATCAGGGAGAGATGGCCTGTATTTGACTTGAATATGATAAAGTACATCAATATGATCAAGGATTTTAAAAACCCTGACAGAGACAACTAAGAAATCTGCGTGAATGTTATGATCAATGGGAATATGAGTCAAATTAAAAGCATCGAACAAGCTTTCAACTGAATCCCATACCTCATTTCGGTAGGACCGAAGTCTGGGGTGCTTGGTATGGCAAACATTCTTTACTTGCTTAACAATAAGTTCAGAATCGATAAAAACACTTAAGTTCTGAAATTTTAGGCTTTTGGCTAGCTGCAATCCTAAAAGGAAAGCTTCGTATTCAGCAACATTATAAGTAACTTCAAAATCTAATTTACATGATTGTGTTATATTTTCCCTTTCAGGTGAAATTAAAACTACTCCAGCTCCTGCCCCATGTTTCTTGCAAGAGCCATCAAAGAACAATTTCCAAATATTAGTTTGGTTTGGTTTAGGACTTTGAATTACTTCTTCAATCTTAACCTAAGTTTTATGTTGGCTTCAAGTGACCTGAAAACAACAAAAGTCTTGATCTATTGCATAAATTGGATGGTTCCTTGGCTAGTCAGTCTTACAAATAGTATGTGCAAATATTACCTCTCTATATATTCTTAATCGCTCTCCTCCATAAATAGGAATAGTAGCATGTGACGTCTTCATTTGTAGAGCTCCCCCTAGTTTGGCACAACATGACCTGGAAAGGAGCATTCCAAACTTGGGAGGGATATCTATAACAACAATGTCAAGTACTACACTTTTGACTAGAATTTGGGCAAGGGTAACCACTAAATCCTTGATCAATCCTAAACAGGGCACCCTTTTGGAATGAAAGGTGTACAGGTCATGGTAGGATTTAGGGTTTCTAGAAATTTATGACAATGGAATTGGGATTTTAACCCTTTCTAATTCTTTTTCAACATTAAATGCAGTCAAAAAGATTTTACCAGCTTGGGAAGTATCAATTGACTGATCTAATGGTTGAATAAGAGTTGTTTGAGCTTCAACAGTTTTGGTACATGGTTCAATGACTGGAGCTTCATTCGGAGGTCTTCCAGTACCAGCCCTAGACCTAAGATCATATATTTTGTTTAATTATGCAATTAAAAATTCAGAAAAAGCATGATATTTAGATACCTATGCAGCTTCGCGATCCTCTTGAACCTGATTCTATTGTGAGAGAGGAATGATGGCTATTTGATTGGATGAAGAATCCATACTATTAATATCTTCAGTAATTGTCATATTATTATCATCAGGTTGTTGGTCATCTATTGATAGAGGAGTAGGAACCTGTTGATCATTGGTAGGTCTCTGAAGAATTTGTAGTGGCTGGTTTTTTCTATACTGACTTTGATTTTGGTTTTGAGGTCTAGAAACTATTTGTTGTATGGTCCTAGGTTGGGTCTCAATCTTTGAAATCCTATTTGATAGGTTTCTAAGAAGAGAAGTTATTTCATCTATTTTTGAGTCTTCTGATTTAGTCATAGAGGAACTAGAGGCTTCTTGAATAGATTTAAGTTTTCTTTGGGCCTTTTCTTCCTTAAGCTTCAAAGAAGTGGAGGTTGCCCTATTTGCTTCCACTTATATAAGGTTTGCTTGCATATCTTCAAGAGTTCTTGAATTTCTTTCTCGTAGCATAGTAACAAAGTTAGCATCGAAAGCTTTCGAGAATCTAGACTTAGCTGCTGCTCTAGGAGGCTTACAATCAGTAGGAATTTTGTGATAGAGTTTGTTGAATCTTTTGATAAAATATGCAACTGGTTCACCGAAGTTCTTTATATGCTCTTCAAATTTTGTGAGGAAGTAAAGAGGATCCTTTTTGACACCCCATTGACTTTTGAATATGGTAGTAAGCTCTTCCCAATTCCTAATTGAAGCTGTTGGCAACTGTCTAAATGAAATCCTCACATTTTCTTCAGGTGACTGTACAAACAATCTCATATAAACATTTTCTTGCTCAATATTCATATTGTCTGCAAAATCTATGAAAGCTTGAAGATGGTCCTCAGCTGAGGGACCAGTTTCTCCATTGTACTTGGGAATTTATTTTAAGTGTCTAGGTGGGAATGCATCGAGGTTATTAGGTAAGACAAAGGTAGAATAACCAACCTCTACAATTGGTCAGAAAGCCATGACAATAGGTGGTGTATGAGCTGCTTGAGGAATATGAGGTGTTTGATGTATATGAGGTTGTCCAAGTGGAGTATGAGGTGTTTGTGTGGATGTAGAGGATGAAGAAGAAGTAGAGGAAGAAGATGGTGTTTTAGGAGTTGGTGAACTAGTTGGAGGTGATGGAGGAGATGAAGGAGGAGATTTCATGGAAGACTTCAAAGGAGTCTTGAGAACTAGCTTTGGGACCTCTAAAGGAATACCTTCTTTTGATTCAAAGTGAGGATTGGTATATACAGAAAAGGTCTCTTCAGGTTGTTTAGAAGAAGAAGCTTTAGGTCGGTCAAAAATGGAAGGAAATGGATAGGTAGTAGGAGATATGAAATCTGTGGGTTTATATTCTTGTAAATTGACACCCAAATCAGATTCAGTTTTAGGTGATCCTAGTGGTAATGTGGGTCTAGGATGAGATTCTAATGAATGAATAAGGTAGGCTGACTTGAAATCAACTCCTTTATTTTGAAGTTAGAAACCTTGGCAGATAAATGGGAGTAATCAATATCAAATGGGATATTACTGTAGGGCTCAAATGATTCTAATTATTCAAATTGTAAGATTGAAGAAGAAGATGAATATGGTTGGTGTCCCCTATTAGATCTCGATTTTCTCTGAATGTTTTCAGGATCTGACAAAGGACTAACTATGTCACCTTCTAAATGAGATCTAGTATGTTTATAAGTTGCCAGCTTGGGAGTGTGGAGTCAACTACATGAATGATTTTAACCTTTCTAAATCCTTTAATCACCTTTAAAGGAAAAGAGTAAAAGAATATCGTTGTCCCAAGGGAAAATTAAATGCAATTTGAATCCTCTGTAGTAGCGCCAGTCTGATGTTGTACCTCTGAAATAGTAGTAGGTTAAGCTTCCAATTCCAAACCATATAAAATAATTGTTTTGGGTGTTTTTTCTTTTAGTTTTGTAGGACCAATGAAAGAAGACAAATGTAGAATTAATGAAATTAATCCTTTTGGGTATATTAATAATTCAGAAAGAGAAGTTATAAAGCATTACACAATGATATAGATCAAAATAGTGGTGAGTAGAAGACAACAAAAATATGATTATCACAATTTCTAGACTGTAAAACAAAACAATCATAAGTTGGAAAACCTTCTGAACTATGTTCAAAAGATTCAAGGCAGTATACTTAAGCTTACACAAGATGCTGATGATTTATTGATTAGAGGGGATTAGCTACACAAACAGTTGCATTAATCCATTCTCTTAATAGATGATCACTTCAGGAGCTTATAGGAATCAATTGAAACTCTAATTGTTCATACCTAGATATATCTGTAAGTCATAACCATATGAAGAAACAACACAATGATTGAAAACTGGAAAAACGTAGAAGATAACACAAACTGTGCAAGACCATATTCATAATCCTTTGTTTTGTATTAAGGTTCCAGAAAGACAGATTGCATCAAATGTACAACAAAAGCTTCCTTGAAAGGTGGCTTCCAGGTTCAAAGTAGTATAAACGGTCAAAGACTTTTACAAGTATTAAGGTATGAATCTTGAACTTTGAACCCTTTTCAACTATAGAAAGGAGTTATTTATACAATAATAAACTTAAGAAATATCCTAAAACTCATTAAGATTTATTCTAGGAAAGGAAAAGATCTTCATGCAAGAAGATAGTGGCAACTGTTTGAACTGCTTCTAGTTTTCCCCTTTATTTAGGCTGTGATGGCTTTGTTTGTCTAATATTTTTCTCTTTTGGTTGCTTTATTGTTTGTATCCTCTATGCTGGTAGATTTCTTCATTTTAATATTTCATCTGACTTCTTTAAACTCTGTAACTCTCTTTTGACCTGGTTGAGTGACCTTAACTACTCTCCTTTTAACACTTTCTATGCATTCAAGTCTTTTCTATGTTTTTCAATAATAAACCACTCAAATTTGTCTTCCAACTGTTTAGTAGGCTATTTGTTTATAAGCCTGAAACAACAGTCTTCCTTGCAAAACACAAAAATTATTAAAAAAACAGAGGTGACAAAGGAGGTCTTCAATGGGTTTTTTGAGCTTTCAAAGGATATCAGAAGGAGTCCAAGGCATATCAGAGGTGAAAACATGATTTAATGGCTGCAGAGGCATTTTTGGGGCTGCGCTATATGAAACAGTCAAACAAAGCAAAATGGCATTAAAATGCGTTTAATGGAAAAAACAGTCTTCTTTTACATTATCGGGCAAAGGTGAACAGTGCGAGAGAGGGAGTATAGAGGGATTAAATATGGCGGGAATGGTTTAATCATGGTCAAAATGTGATTAGCGGCTTAAATGAAGGGTTTGGGTTATTTCTGCATTTAAATCGAAAACACGATTTAACATAGAAAATCATTGCAAAACACAATATGCAGACCTCAAATTTTATTAATTCTCGCAGATAATGACATCGGTTCCAGGTCTTATATCGCATATCGCAATTGAAACTAGGTGGGGAGTAGGCCTATTGTAAAGGCATGCGATAAGGCCGGATGCAATATGGCGGTGAATTGCAATACATATATATATATATATATATATATAAATATATATATTATATATATATAATATATATATATATATATATATATATATATATTATATATATATATATAGATAATATATATATTAATTATAATATATATATATATATATATATATATAGAAAGATATAGATATATATATATGGTCGTGTCCGTGCTCCTATCAGATGTCAGAGATTGCAATGGTGGGAGGTATATGCAATAAACTGGACTGTGATAGAGGGATGGATGCGATGTGGCATTATATTATGATATATATCAGCATCAAGTTCATATACCATCACGATCATGGATTGCAATGGGCTAAGGTTTATCGTATAGTGGGAGGCTGCGATGAGGCGGATGGGATATGTTATGAAATATGACATATAATTGGTCAAGTCTAGACTTCCCTTCGTATGACACAATCAGGGTTCCATATGCTGGGAGGTTAATTTATATAAACGACTTTCAACCTGTCGATATTGCGATGCGATATTTATATAAAGTACATAGTTTTTTAATAAAACTATAGTATATGGATGTTTAAAGGGTTGCGGATCTCGCCGATGCGATATTTCTGAAATACTCAGTTTTATAACAAAACTAAGGGTTTCAAATATTTTAAATAAAGGAGCTATATTACACGGGAAAGGGAAAATATTAGCGATTTAATATAATATGTTAGTGTTAATATGAGATATGGCGAAAATGAGGAATAACACTAAGCAAAATGCCTTTTTGGTTTATTTTCCTTTAATATATGCATTAGTACTTAGGGAAAGCATCTCTTTATGGGTTTTTAGGGTAAAAGGGGATTTAAATGGTAAAAGGGGTTTTTACATAGTAAAAAGGGATTTTGATGGTAAAAAAGGGATTTTGTATGGGATCTTTACTTTTCTTAGGTGGAAAGGATTTTTAGCTTAGGAAATGGGTTTTCAATGGAAAATGAATGAATATGGATATATGAAGATAGGAAGGGGAAATTATTGAATATAGGGATGAATGGGCATGAATGGAAAGTTAATTAAATGATCAAGTAGACCCTCATTTTCGTTGGATAATTGCCTCATGAGCGTAGAAACATGATAAATGTGCATTATGACCAATCAACCATTAAACTTATACAACTTTTCTCTACTTACCCTTTGCCTATCCTATCATTTTTTATTCACTTAACAGATGCATTTAAGCTAGCAAACCCTTATCCTTTCTTATTATTTAACAAAGACAAACTATCTAAATCTACCATTATAACCTCCAAGGGCTCAGATTAAAGTGATGAGCACCTTATTATTCTCTACCTAACGACTGATCTGCCAAGATTAAACAGTTTGGACAAATCTTTATTCTCTAACTATAACATCAAATTTAAAGGATGAATGAGTCAAGATTACACAGTTTGACTATCATGAGTTGTGGCATTTAAAACAGGTTGCACACAAACATTATTTGTAGAAACAGAGTAGTGGCATTTAGACTTGCTCACTTTCAGAGTTTATTTGATTTCTTTCTACCTAGAATTTTCATTTTCGCTTGAATTTTTTAGAGCAGCTAACCTAACATTTTCTTTGATATGGACATCATCAACAATATACAGTTTTTTAAATTAACATTTTATTTACTATTGTTATGTCCATATCCTAACTTAACATTTTTTGAAATATTCTATCTAATCAAAAGTAAAAAATGCTACAACATTGGCTCCATCTAGGGACTGCTTTCTCCCATAGAATGCGAAGAACCTGTAGATCCATGTGCCTTCTACTCGGGCTATCGAGTCCTTGCTGTAAGAAAATCACGCTGATATCTTCGAAAGGAAAAGAAAAGCAGAGTATTTACAATAAAAACTATTTCAACTTCTTAGTACTGAATGTAATGTTTGAGAAACCTTCCAATTACAGGATAAGTGGAATATTTCCCCTCAAGATTTTGCAGCACAAAAGTGTTGTTACCCTTTACATCAGCAATTGCTAAAGGTCCAAACCATAGATTGCCAAATTTGCCATGCTTTCCTTTCTCTTCTCTTCTAGAATCCCATCTTAGAACTAGATCACCTTCCTTAAAGTCCCTTTCCCTCGCTCTTCTATCAAATAATACCTTCATCATATTCTAATATTTTTGCAATTTATATTGAACTTCATCTCTATTTTCATTAAGCTCAAAAATCTGATTGATTCTCCTTGAAAAATCATCAGGTTCATATGTTGCATCTTGCAGAAATTTTAAAACAGGGAAAGCCAAATTGGTAGGGAAAATGGCAGCTTTCCCATAGACTAACTGAAATGGAGATTTTCCTATTGACCTCTTTGGAGTAATCGTCTTTTCCCATACTGCATAAACCAAATGTGAATCCCATCTCTCCTTATGATCAACTAGTGGCTTTTTGATTACCTTTACCAGACTCTTTTTTGAGGATTCTACAAGGGCATTACCCTGAGGGTAATATGGAGTTGAATGATGTAACAAAATCTAATTTTTTTGGAAAAAGTCAATCATTCTAAAACTAGAAAAAGTTGTTGCATTATGAGTTACAATTTGAGTTGGGTAGCCAAATCTAGACAAGATATTCTCCTCAATAAACTTAATTACTACTGCATCAGTAGCATTTCTGACTAGAATTGCTTCCACCCATTTAGGAAAGTAATCTGTTGTAGTGACGATCCATCTATGATGATTACTTGAAGTGGGGTGAATCTCTCCATTAAAATGTAATCCCCATTGAGAAAAAGGTGTTGAAACTATTGATGGAACAAGTGGAAGAGCTGCTAATTTCTATTTTCCAACAAGCATTTGGCAAGGAACATAACCTCTTACCTTTACTCCTACTTTAAAAAAAAATGTGGGTCAATAAAATCCTCTCCTCAAAATCTTGTATGTTGTTGCTCTCCAAGCATAATGTCCTCCACAAAATCCTATATGAAACTGATAAATGATGCCTTCAATATCCTATTATGTTAAACATAATAACAAAATGTTAAGCGGATCTTTCCAGTATAAATTTGCATTAGTAATGCAGTACTTAACTGATTTTAACTTGAGGGTTTTTCACTGGGTTTTGGAGAATGACATTGGACACTCAAAATTGATCAAGAAATTTACAATATCTTGGTACTAGTTTGACAACAAGAATTTTTCATCAACGTGTATAGGATTGATCTGCTCTGAAGGTGAAGGTCCTTTTGGATTCTCCCCTTCTGCAAGGACAGAAGGTTCTTTTGTATTCTTCCCTTGAGATTGAAAGGAAGGTTCTTCTGGATTCTTCCCTTGTATTTCTAAAATAGAATTGATTACAAGTACTTTGCAGTTCGATTCAGCTAGCAGCTTAGGTAATCCTTGAGCTATTACTAGTTTGGTAGTCTTTATAATTAGATCAAACTCCTAAATTTGAGTGATCTGTTAACTAAAATTGTCACCATGACTATTTGCAGTTAGTATGGCTCCATAAACAGTCATACTATCCTCCTTGGCAAGTCTTATACCTCTGCTCTCCATGTCAAACTTCAAGAAAGAGAGAAAGTCTTTAAAAATATATTTGTCTCTGGGTACGCAATTTCTCTCAATCTTACCTGCGTGTACGCATCCCAAATTCATAATACCTGCGTAATTGTATGCTCTGTATGTAAAGGGGTGGGCGCGTACTCATGTAAAGGTCAAAAGGCATGAGTTTCATCTTAAAAAAGTTACTTGTGGTCATTTCCAGAGCATTCTAGAAGCTTGTTTGACGTGTATTGAGCGCCTCCAGATGGTTCATGTATCCCTATGAAAGAGGAACTTATCCCATCAAGAGAGGAGCTACCCCATCCAAAAGAGGGGGTATTCCATTGATGTTGGACCTGATTAACTTCCTGTAGAGTATTATAAATACAAGCATTGGGCCAGAGGAAGGGGAGGTTGAAAGCTGAACATTCTAAAGGGTAAATGCTGCTGGAATTAGGACTCCCATTGTTGACTTGTGAGGAGAGATCACTATCCTTCCTTGTTGCCATATTGGGAGTGGGTGAGCTTGTCAAGGTAGAGGAAATCTCTTGTTGGACCCTGGGAGGAACTTGCACAACACCAAGGCTCAGGTTGTAATGGTTTCTTTTGTTTCCTATTAATACAAATAAGTCCATTCTTCTCAACAATTTGTTATTAATGAGTTGTTTCATATATTCCTTGGTATGTATGTTGAATATGTTTTATTTTATGAGATATTCAGGTGCTATTTAATCATTTGATTGTTAGTGAATGCAGGTTTCTAAGTGAAGGAGCAGCTCATCCGGATTGACGAGGCTGGACTACTACAATAGCGTTGGACTACAGGTAGGATCTAAACACTTGATTTCTTGTATGGTAAATGCATGTTTAGAGAAGGATTGTTCTTAATTGTCTTGTTTGTCACTAGAAAGCCTTAAGCTTCTAGGGAGGTTGGTTTTGTCCGCAAGATTAACTCTTTCCGCATGACATGATCCATCTACCACTTTTCCCATCAGTGTCTGGTTGGGTTAAAACAATTTTGACAGCACTATTTAGGACATAAGTAGTAATAGGTGAGTGTAAGACATACATTCTAAAATATTTCTGGGCTTGAATAAGGGCATAGACTTGCTTCTCAATGATGTCATACTTCAGCTCAACATCTCTCATAACCTTTGCTGAAAAGGCTATGTTTTGGTCATGGGAATCTTCTTTTTTTGTAAAAGAACAACAACAAGAGTTGTTTCAGAGGCAAAAGAGAAAATACTAAATGGCTTAGTATGATCAGGGTTGGCTAAAGTGGGACCTTCAGAGATAGCTACTTTTATTTGCTCAAATGCATGCCTAGAAGAGG
>APFE030507710.1:16645-43405 GCA_000404065.3 Pinus taeda | reverse complement strand
GCTAAGGATTGATTAAAGGATAAGTATCGTTATTTTATTTCAATTTTATTATGCATGTGATTTATGATTTTGGTCTATAATGATTACATGTGATCTATGATTCTGACTTATGATAGTTACATGTGATTTATGATTTTGATTTATGACAGTTTTGTTTTGAGCTAACTTGATGTGATATGTTTATACATAACGATTTGGTCAAAGATGCTAGATTTACTTGTTGTGATAGGAAGTAAACAAAATTTTAAGTGTACCTTATTGACAGGCCACCAATAAGGTATGATCTGACTTTATTTCATTTTATTTTAAATCTAATGGAAGTTATGTGCTTGGTACAAGAAGTATGGTAATGCCCGATTGGGTGGTTGAAATTGACTCCAATAATTTGCAACAACAAAAGGAATTGGAAAATGCAACAATATGTTGGTAAAGCATTCAGGAGTTGGGCCATTGTGGGACACTGGTACCCAATAGTGTCCACTGTTTTCCATGGACATGCTATGATTGATATGATGATTTTAAGGCAGGGATATGCCTTGGTTTTTGTATCTTCCGATGTGAGGAAGCCTTGCCAAGGAATGGAGTGTCCGGGATGGGGGTGCCAGCAGAACTTGGAAGGTGAGTGACTGCAAGGAAGGGGGTGATCAGATCGCCAAAGGAACTATGTAGCAGAGAAGGGAAGGTCGAGGATATATTTGATTTGGTCATTAGCATTGCCAGACAGAATCAAATGCACATTGGGAGTGTGACTTGGAAAATGAGTCAGTGACTATTCATTGAGAGGATAAGTGGCAAATGATTATAGAATTAGACATTGGATGCATATTTGATATTATATTGGATTCTGGACTTCCTAGGAAGGAGGTGAATCTTGGTATTACTTTGAGGGTGAAGGTGTGAGCCTCTAGATTCCCTTGTTGCAGATGCAGGCTTCGTATCATTTTATTTTCTAGTTGAGAAAATGTGCATATGTTTATATGTGTGGATTATTGTAAATATTGTATCAAGCTGGATTTATAAAGCTTCGTCAACAGTATGATTACATGTTGGGTGAAGAAAATGTGTATGTGTGTATAAGTGGTTATTATTTTAAATAGCATAATGAGCTATGTTGTAAAGCTTAAGTAAATGGTATGTTTTTCATGTTTTGTTAGATGGTCATTGTAAATACTGTAATGAGCTATGTTATAAAGCTACATGGGTAGTATGTTTTGTGTTTAACAGTCTTTTTGGTTATAGGTGTCATTGAACACCGATGACAGTCTTCCCCCAAGGGGGATGGCTATGTAACAACCTTGGTTAAAAATCCATTTAAAAATATATAATACCACGGTCATGGGACATGTATTCCAAGATGAATGGTGGGAAAAAAGTCCTAGTGGGTGTTGATTCAGTTAATTATGGCTCAGGAAATTGGCAAAGGCTTTAGAAAGGCATGACACATTTATTGACATTTTATTTATGAAAATAATGGAAATTAGGAAAAAAGGAGGATGAAAGGTCACAGGTTGCATGTGAGGAGGAAAATCAAGGAAAATAATGGAAAATGAAGAAAATACAGGCCTCATTGATAAAAAGGATTTTGAGGATCAGTGGGTGGGCTTGATCAGTGTAAGCTTGGTCAGTTTAGTTTTGGTGGAGCTCTCTTCTATTCTCTCTCACACTCTTGGAAACTTAGAGTTTTCTTGGAGAACTCTTAGAGAGTTTGGCATACTTGAAGTTTTGGAGCAAGAAGGAAAAGGAAGAGAAGGAAAGCGCAAGAGGACATTGGGATCATTAGCTACAACGAATTTTTCTTGCAGGTACTGAGTTGCATGTATGTTTTCCTCACTAGTTTTGGCATGCATGACATATGCATATGGATTATTGGTCATTATCTATCACTGCTATGGAGGATTTCCTGGATTGACAGTGCATTGCCTAGCCTTTCCATTTCCTGGACAGCCATGGAGATTGTGGGTTTATTTCCTTTTTCTATTTTTGTTGGTTCTCGTGTTTCCTTAGCTTGGTTTGAGTCACTAGTTCCTTGAGCCTTGGTTGGGCAAACACTCTGGAGCCCTGTAACATCTTGGGTTGAGTTACTAGTCCTAGAGCCTTGGTTGGACAAAATGCTCTGGAGCCCTAGATGGCTAGAATAGATATTGATTTGATGATGGTTTTGTGATGTTCGACCGTGAGTTCGAATCATTGTTTGATAGGTTGAGGTGGTTTGGACTTTGGAATCTACAGATGGTTTTGATTGATGTGTTCTATGATATCCCACATTCATGCTTGGAATATGGCACAAGGGTGAATGGATGAAGAGAGATTTGGCTCAGCCTTTCTATGGTCGGGTGGAATGTGGTAGTCTCATACTGGGTTGGATTTTGAATCATTAGTATGAGGTTATTTCTCCTTGTTATATCATGCGTATTATACTAGTTTATATCTAGATTATATGGTTGTTGTTTCCTTAGTATTTCTATTTTTATTATGTTGGTTATGAATATGTATTATGATAGTGACTATGTATGGCTCTCATCATGTTTTTACTTGTATATGAATGAATAATGTATCTATGGCCTAATGGATGATAATTCAGTTAAATTGATAAAGAAACAATGCCTCATAGCGAATCGCAGATAAGTATGACACCCCTATGCTCAAATATGTTATTTACACCTGCAGGTTACATATTCCTGATATGTTTGATGAAATGTCTGTCATGGCTAGTAGGGATCTAGTCAAGGTCTTACTCAAGTAATTGCATTAGTATTTTTATTTCCATGTTGTCTTACGATTATCAAGGTGTCATTCAATTATGGGCAGTGACCTGGGCTTTGGGCTTGAAAATGTGGCTTAAATCCTAGGGACAGTGGCACATAATTGAGTAAAAGAGTCCCTTGATGATGGTTTGCAGGCCTGTGAGAGCGTCCAAAGGTCCCTAGATGCTAGCATGCCCATATCATGAGAGCATCTAGAGGTCAAGTGATCCAAAATATCCGTGGAACCAAGGGATTAGTTTGGAAAAAGGTTGGATTGATTCCTAAGGATCCTGATGTTGATGTTGAATGACTCTATGGTTTGTTTTCATCTGTTCCACTTCCTTAATGTGACTTAGGAGGTTGAATCATATCATAGTGGTGTCTCATTGCACATTTACCTCAGCTGGTCGGTTGCTTGGATAGATGTGGGAGTAGGGTGTTACAAATTTCCTATATAGGACTTTCATTCAATAGGAAATTTAATCATGATACTCAGAACGATCTGTCATGAAACCCTATACATATCTCGAATATATGCATCCATTCATGTTTAACCCTAAATTAAAAAATAGAGATGGGATGCCTCTTCCTTGTAGAGGAATTAATTAGGTAGGATTATTGCAACCAATTAACGATGATATCTTGGTATCTAAAATGACCAACCTAAAATCCCTAAACATCTTTCAAAAATGAGAAATCATCTAGTGCAATTGTGGTAAGAGAATAATCTAGCGAGGAAACCCTAGTATGAATTTGTTTGGGGTTCTTGTCAAGGACGTGATGACTTGACATAACCATAAACGAGAGCTTAAGTGACTCACTGTCCTGACAAACCTCTAAACCTAAAAATGGTGGGTCATCAAATTTTAATGTCCTAGTAAAATCAACAACTATAAACAAATAAATATCACTAGACATATAAGTCAGATCATGATTAACTAGATGACAATCATTAAATCAAATGCTTCAATCAATTTGAACATTTAACACATAAGATCCCTTGTTTCTAAAAAATGGATATGAATTAAATGAAGAGCTTTCATGGATAATTTGATTGTATAGAATAAAAAATCAATAGAAAAGTGGGCTAATAAATGATTAAATTCTCCTTCATAATTTAAGAGATCATTACCTCAAATATGATTACAGGTTAAGATAAAAAAACATGGTATAGGAAGTTAAAAAAAATTGTCGATATGGCAGATTCAACAAACCAGTTGGGGTACAAAGTAGAGTGAGAGCAATCTGAAAGAAGATTAAAATATTCTCTTGAAGAAACTTGCATCAAATCAAATTCAATATCCATGTTTTGTGCATTCACATTAGCTTGAGGAATAAACAAATCAACACATAAGTTATGCTTCAATAAATGATTTGAATGCCTACTGTTACCCAAGAGACTTCCAAAAATGATTACCTTCATAACATGAATAGAATGAATAAGGAATTTTTTTCTAATAATATAGCTTGTGAAAAAATACTGCTCAATCCAGGCCACAACATGAACATGAAAACTCTTGAAGCTTGTCAAAGGTGTGCATCCCTTCACATTGTTTCTCATATCGAGCACATGAAAGGAATCTTCCAACCAATGACAAAATCCATCTTGATAATCAAAATGACATGGCTATAAACCTTGTACATATCTCGAAGATATACAGTCAAATCCTACATTTAGTATAAGAGAGATGAAAGGTTGTATGCTTGCAGAATAATTGACTAGACCATACTCTTTTTTCGAATCACCGACTCTATCTTGAAATTGAAAATGTTGATTTTTTTTTTTTTTTAAATGATCTTACATTTAGTGATACAATTCTAAGAGGAGAATCTTATGAAGAAACCCTAATTTGACTTAGTATTGGAATCATATCAAAATCACGAGGACATGACATAACCACCAGAGAAGGCTGAAGTGCCTCACTCTCCTGGTAAGTCCCTAAACCTTCAGATGCTAGATGATCATATTTCAAGGGTTCAATTAGATCAATAATTGTATGCATGCAAGCGTCATTAACAATATAATTATTAATAGGATTATAGATGTTGGGATAACTAGGCTAATTTGTTCTTTCAACATCACCAAATAGATTATTCAAGATGTAAGATTATTATTGGCTCATAAATGGAAATGAATCGATTGGAGAGATTTGTTAAATTTTTCTTAGGGCTACATTGTTTGATTTAGATAATTGCATTTCTTCACTTACATATTAAATTCACCCCATAGCATCATATAATTATTCAATTTTACAACATTATTCAGCATAATATGGAACTATATAGAAAGAAAAATATCATCAACAATGGAGTGGAACATAAAGGAATGATAAAAGAAAATCATTCACACATAGGGACACCAAGATTGGTCGGAGACCAAGGCAAAACCCACTACGGTGAAAGCCCCTTCAAATTATCCTTCTTATTAGATTGTCATTGAAAGAGTCAACAAAGAGAGAGTACAATGATCCATATCATCAACAATAATCCTATCTAGTAAAATACACTAAACTACATCCATGAGATGAACCAAACAATGCTAATAATCAAAACCCTAATTCAAAAGCTTGCGATCAACTATCACTGTCTGCGGTCAACTACTGAACTCTGCAGTCAACTGGAAAAATATTTTGTCAACTAAAAAATTCAAACCCTAGGTCTCAACCACACAGAGAAAGTGTCATGTGTGCGGCTGAAACCCTTCAACCACATGCATAGACCTGCTTACTTGTGGTTACAACTAAAATTTCCTTGTAGCATGTCCTTGACTGGGAACCAAAACCCTAGATCACATGTGAGAGCTTCATACCCTGCAATTTTGGACTTGTACGAACCAATCTTGGCAATTTGCCTCAAACTTGTGCGAGCCAAAAACAAAGAAGAGAATAAAATAATGATTCATAATCATCATCCAAATGAGGGTCACTTGACTTGTATTTATATACATCCATGGGTATCCAATTTTCTTTAGGCTCGAATTGATCAAATGTCCAAGTGTGGACTTTAATTAAAAAATACACTTTCCCTTGTTCAAATTGAGTGGTTCAATCGTTTCATCATCTCATGACCCATCTCAGATATCTCGACATCAAATGTTGTCACTTCTTATCTCACTCATGTCTACTTATCCCTGCTTATGTATTGAATTTCTCTACTCATATGTTGAACATTCTCAAATCTAAAAGAAGAATAATTTGACATTGGAGGGGAGCTCAATCTACCACCCTCTATCCATTGGGAAGCCATTGCGACCACCCAGAATTACTACCAATGGGGAGCCAAAGCTATGGCCTGAGAAACCTCTACCAGTAGGGAGCCAATGCTATGACATGGGAAAAATTTGCTAGTGGGGAGCCAATCCTACAACCTGAGAAACTCTACAGTGGGGATCCAATGCTGCAACCCGAGAAAATCTGGCAGTGGGGAGCCATATGCTACAACTTGGGAAACTATGCTGATCTTCCCAACATGACCTTTAAAATTTAGTGGTAGAATAAATCATTTCTATCTTGAGCAGGATTCCATTTACCATAAATATTAAGGATCACTCCTAACTCAAGAAACCAACACCCATTGGCCAAATGAGTGGGATAGACAGATGCCCACTAGGGTATAATCTACATAGACCAATATAGGGGAGAAACATCTCCGACCTTATGGGTAACAAATAGGGGTGATACCTTATTGTTTAGAGATCCCTAACCCCAGGAGCCCTTCATCTCAATTCCTCACCCTAGGATCTCAGATAGGGGGAAGAGTCAACTCAATGTCCTTGATCATCCCAAACCCTTACTCCAGGAGGGTTACATTAATCAATCCATGCTACTCTCTATAGATTAAACATATCAACATGCTCATATCTAGTACCAATTTAACCAATTCACTGAGGAGTCGGCTCAAACATCACCAAGAGCAATAGTCCTTTGTTTTCTTGTTCATGTAGGACATCAAAATCAAAGATTATGTTAGAGTAAAAATATGACACAAAGGATACCTTATTCATCATGCCTCTCATGGAGGTAGAAACCACAAGCCTAATATTGTCTCATACAACAACAACATCTCAATCTATGAAGATATATTTTTCCAAGCTACGTATGAGATTCTTTGCCAATATAATCCCACTCTTTTTATTACAATAGATCACTATCTATCCAAAACATGATAATACAACTCTCCAATGAGCTTCCTTAACCAAACTTCCCCATAGCTATCCATGCTAGAAACAATGTACTCAATGTGATCTTCCAATTATTAGTGTATCCATGCAAACTCATATCTTTGGAAGATTGTTCATCTCGAATTCAGTTGTCAACTCCCTCTTAAGCTTGATCATTAGAGGTTCACTACCTATCAAGAATATATAATCAGAATATAAAACTAAAATCAAGGGCATAGCTTGGACCAACTTAGAGGTTTGGATCAGAATTTCTTCCAAGCTTCAGTAACTGACTATCCATTATTTCTTAGAAACTTCCCTATTCATATAACTCTTCCATCATCTACTCCATCACTGTAGGTATGTCATAATCTAGGTATAATCATGGCTTCATGCACAAGGCTTCAGTTTTTGTGACCTACAAGAACAACTGCACCCATAGGCCTCTCTTTGTGCATTTGTGAGGCCTATAACCACACTTTTAAGCCTTCCTCCCAATGGTTGTGGATTGGATTAGGAGAATCTTTCTCTGCTCAAATAAGAACTAGCCAAAAACTTTTCAACAAATCGAGATGTTTATTCATGTCTAGAATCCTTCCTTCAATACTCAATTACTAGGTGTTAAAATCTCATGAAGTGCTTCTCCCTCTAAATGAGAAGCATTCTCAATCATCACTATCAACATGTCTATCATAATATTATCATGCTACAACAAAATTGTTAGATCACAAATTATATTAGGTTCTTAGACATATATCATAACAAGTCATCATCATGTCATCAAGGGTTAGTGTCATTTAAGAGTATCTTCATACTTCAAGGATCATAATCATAACATCAAGTCAGGGAATCCAACAAAACCTTACCAAAATAAAAAAGAGTATCAATATTTTTGTCACACTTTCATCATGATTATCACAAGCATTAACAATAGCATCAAGCTATCATATATCAAAAGCAATATGCTATCCTTCTATATGAAATCCATCATGTCTATAATGAAAGATTCTTTCCAAATATCAAGAGCACTAATATATATCACATATACCATAAATAAAACTTACTTTCATATTATTGTCATACCACAAGGCTTACCTAAAAATCCTTATAACATTCATATACCTTTTCACTTTGTATCACTTATTCATTATGGGAAATTGTAGTTATTTGACAACTTTCCACTAGCTCTTCTCTTCCAGCATTAACTTTCTTTTCTTTCGCATTAGATGATTGTGCAAGAATCAATAATAAAAAAACAAGAATAATGTCATCAATAAATAACATAAATCTAAATGATACTTATCATTAATGAGAGGCGATCATCTCCCTCTTGAACCATACCTCAAAAGTTACTGTTGTCCATAGAAATGTTGCCTTCCATATTTTCATCAACTTCATCAACAACCAAGGCCTTAAACCTTGACGCAAAGCTCGAACATCTTCACACTAATCATATTTCAAAAATAAAGCCATCATCATATCCCAAGATTTCTTCCAAACCCTAACATCAAATCCTAGGAATCATATTTCTTAGGGTTTCCTTTAAACCGTAGCATTCTTTTAGGTCTCCTTCATCTTCTCTTACTTCCATCAAAGGTGTCTTCTTAGGGGTTATCTCAATTATTTTTCTTCAACCCAGCTATGATACAATTTAAATTTTTCTTAGGGTTATATTGTTCTTTTCTTTATATAATTGCATTTCTTCAGTTACATATTAAATTTACCCCATAACATATTATCATTATTCAGGTTTACAACATTATTCAACAACATATGCAACTATATAGAAATAAAAATATCATCATCAATGCAGCAGAACATAAAGGAACAATAAAAGTAAAGAATTCACACACAGAGACACCAAGATTGACCGGAGATTAGGGAAAAACCCACTATAGGGAAAAACCTTTCAAATTCTTCTTCTTAATAGATTGTCATTGAATGACTCAACAAAGAGATAGTACAATGATCCACATCTTCATCAATAATCCTATTTAGAAAAATCAACTAAACACCATCGATGAGATGAAACAAATCATGCTAATAATTAAACTCTGATTCAGAATCCTATGATCAATTGCCATTGTCCATAGTTAGCTACTGAAATATTCAGCTAACTGAAAAATTCAAACCCTAGGTCTCAACCGCATGAACATAATTTTTTGTGTGTGGCTCAAACCCTTTAACCACATGCATAGGCCTACATGCTTGCAACTACAACCGTAATTTACTTGTAGCATTCTTGCTTATGGGAATCAAATCCCTAGATCACGCGTGAGTTTCAAAGCCTACAATCTCAAACTTGTATGACCCAATCTTTGCAAACTTCCTCAGACCTATGTGATCCAAAACCAGATAAGAGATTTAAATAATGCTTCATGATCGTTGTACAAATTAAGTTCACTTGACTTGTATTTATAGCCACCCATGGGTGTCCAATTTTATTTAGGTTCAACCTAATAAAATGTACACATGTGGTATTTAATTCAAAAATACACTTTCCCTTGTCCAAATTGAGTGCTTCAGTAGTAAAAAATGGTCCTCTCGAACAAAGGAATCTATCCCATGATTGGAATTTGTCACTAAGTTTCCAAAAAAGTTAAAATATTTCATGGGTGACTTGAATAACAGAATTAACTCCTTCCAATGTCGAAGATTTCAAATCACAAAAAATGTACAATTTTTCCATTATTTTCCTCTTTCGAAGATTAAACCTTACTTCCTTGTGCTTATTAAAGATCCAATTTGTCAGAATGAAGGTTTGAAGTATTTAAAGTTTTTTCAATAGTAGCATATTCATTACACAAGTGAGGACAACAAGAGTAGTGAGATGAATAAGAAGTGTCAATTCCCTAAGAAATTTTTCTATAATCAATTTTGATTCTAGATCTAAGTTTTTCACACCTACATCTACTAAAAAAGTAAACCAATCAAAAGATGGACATTGATATACATCATCACCTAATTTATCAAGGTCATTGTCAACATGATGACAATTTCCAAAGCCATTGGTTTGATTAAGCATTTCAATTTCGCTGGACTCATCACTCAAAATGTGAGATTATTCATTGACTATGAGTGGAGATCTATTGAACGAAGGATTTTCGTGAATGACCTGAGTGAGGAAATAATCATCTCGACATGTTGGGAATTTGGAATCATAAGAGATATGAGATGCATTTCCATTCTTTCCTTCCTCTAGATGTAAGACATTACTATCTTGTACATGATTGTTACCTAGCACAACATAATGAGAATCGAGAGAATTTGAAGGGATTGTTGGTGTACTAGATTCATCAAGAGGATCAAGATACAAGGAGCTCTGAGTCGTGGATGAAGGAGAATGCAAAGAATCCCTTAAAGATACACCACTTTCAACCAAATATGATTCAAGTTTTCGATTTTGCATCAATAGATCAACATCCATATTATGATCCATGGGGTTGAGTGCACATCCAATATTAACAGAGACAAGGCCTTGGTCCTTGCAAGAAAGTGAAGGTGGGAGCATATTATAATAATATTCATGAAAATATTTCGAAATATGTTCAACATGATGAAGTTGGATCTAATCAAGAGGTAGTTTACTAATTCAATTTTTAGGTTGTCATGCTCTTGAGAAATTAATAACAACTTGTATCGTAGGACAAATCTACTTATTTTCATGAAAAATCCCCTCATTACCTAGATTATTGATAACAATTATTTTATGATTAAGACAAGAGGCTAGTTCATTAGGTAATGAAGTTGAATGAGCATGAGGAATTTCACAGGTGTTGATTTCCTCATCTAACATTTTAGGTTCTCCCTGACTCACAATAGTTAGAATGATAAAATTATGGATAAGATTTGGCTGACTTATGACTTGTAGGTTACCAACATTGGATGGATGATTATCAATATTCATTTCATATTCAAATTTTTACAGAGAGAGGCAAAAAAAAATGTTGAATTTCTCATCCAAATAAATCCAATCTAGATTTCTCTTAGGAAATTGATAGAAAAAATGGAAATATCTACCAACAAAATTTTCCAATGATTCATCTAGCCTCACTAAGCTCATTGATATTTATAAACAAACTTTGATAATCATACATGTAAAAATCTTGATGATTCTCCTTAAAAAACTCAAAATAATTGATAGGCACAACTAGTAAGGTTTTACACCATTCCTTGACGTGACCTTCAATTGTATCATTAAAAAGGCTGCAATAAACATCTTCACAATAAGTCTCATTAGAAATAAAATCTTAAAGAAAACAAAGTATATGTTCTAGGACTGATATTTAACCCTTGCCATCAATCTTATTTTGCAACAAGCGATGAACTATTTCCGTGGGGATTGAAATATTTAGACTTTTAGAAAAATAATTTGTGTTAAATATTTGGGATGAAGCCATTTGAATATATGATGTTTAGATAGGGGATCCAAGGGCTTAGCTTGTCATTTGTCCCTCCTTCTAGCACCAAATCCTTTGATGGGGAAAAATGTCCCACCAAAAGCTAGGGGGTCTCCCTCATGTGAAGTCCCAATCAAACCTCACACTGTTAGGATAAGACCCATTTGGTATGTGGTATCGACTACCAGCATGTATGTTTTTCTCCTGGCTGTTAAATTTGGAGATGTTAGAGGTAGGAAAGAATGAAATGCACATAAATTAGGAATGATGTTAACCCATGATTGACAAACTGACAAAACGATGTACAAGAATAAGGCATCAAAATAATAAGAAGAAGTATGTCTTAAAGAGGAATTGGTTAGACAAAATCATGTGAGACATGCAATTGAGAGAGTGTTATAAGTTAATTGAAAAATAGTTCAAAATAAGTTACTAGCGTTAACGTGGAATAAGAGAGCATAGATTCAAAAGAAAACACATGTGCAACAACTGTGAATTATTTCATCAACATATTGCCTGCATAAAAGCACACATACAAACATAATGGAAATACTAGATAGCTAATACAACCACTATGAAGATGCATGGAAATTAACACTGAAAGAGAAGAACTTCTCATTATTCATGTTGTAAATTCAACATACATGTTAAGCAGGCCCATCAAAACCCAATAGTGGAACATGCGCTACACATACCATCTTCAAAGAAAAACCCTAGTCTCATCACAACTCACCATACTATTTTCCAGGAGCGATATGCTTTTATCTCCTCAAGCATAAAATAACTCTCTAATGCTAGCCTCACTTAAGCGATCAAAGTCATCTCTAAATGAGGCATGAGGGTATATGTATACAAATAGGGAGGTGACTTTTCACCTTCCTTGTGACTTGTCGTATTCCTTACAATCTTTCATATTCCTTGTAGTTGCAGTCACAATTTCTAGTCATAGTCACCCTTGTGGTCACAATCACAATTTCTAGTGGCAATGGAACTTTTTAGTCATAGTCACAATTCCTAGTGGTAGTGGCACTTTTTAATTGAAGTCACAATTTCTATTCATAATCACCCTTTTATTCGTAGTCGCAATTTCTATTCATAGCCACCCTTGTATTTGCATTTACAATTTCTAGTGGAAATGGAACTTTGTAGTTGTAGTCGCAATTTCTAGTCACAGTCACCCTTGTAGTCACAATCACAATTTCTAGTCGCAGTCACCCTTGTAGTCACAGTCACAATTTATAGTCACTGTCACCCTTTATAGTCGCAATCAAAATGGGAGTCGCAGTTTCAAAGTGTAACTTGGATTTGTCACATGCAATGAGGACAGTCATAGTCACAATTCGCATTTGTAAAGGGTAGTCAAAATCACTAGGTAGTAGACTTGCGATTTAATAAGATGAGATTTATAGCGTAAGTTGAAAATCACACTTCCAAAGGCTAGCCATATTAGCACTACAAGTTGCAATTGTGACTTGTGACAAACGAAAACAAATGCAAGTTTTTCAAGGCTTAAGGCAAGGCCCATTGTTGCTTGTAAATACAAGTGTGAATGAAGCTAGGTTGATCTTGAAACAATATGCCAAACTTGAAATACATATGAACCTTGATGCAACTTATAACCCTACTGATATGATAATATATTCCCCCATTATGAGCTTCCCCTAGTAATATTAAGCCTCCTGACCCAATTGTAGCTTCATCCGTACCTTGTGCATACAAAAAGGCATGCATAAGCATAATTTTGAAAAATTCTAAGAGAGATAATTCTTATGAACTACATAAACATAAATGGAGAGGAAACATTGAAATATCCTTTGCAAAATGAATGAATGCAAAATTCCATAAAACCTATTGTTGAGGATGAAGTAGGACATGAAAGCTTAGGTGATGTGCCTCAAAGGCATATAAGCACTTGTAGCCTTGATGATAAATAGGTTATCAAAGATTTTTGACCATTACAATTGATAGGGATATCTGTTAAGACCTTGAAAAGCATGAGGGGGGTCAAAATTTAGATATATAGCCTAAAAATTATGGGTGGTGTTACAGTGGCTACAAAAAAAAAATAAAAAAATTGTAACCCTATTTCCATAGTGAGACCATGAAGGTTAGGTTAATTCAAAGTAGCACCTCCTATCATCCTGTAAGATCAGTGGGGTGTGACAGAGCATCACAATGCATCTCCCACTTTGAATCACTTCTTTATCTAGTGATGATCATACCTAGCCCTGCATTTTTCCCATGACTTCTTTAGTGCCTCTTGTGCTTGCAAATGGATCTACCTAATATTCTTAATATTTTTTCTTCCCTTAATGCATATCTTGTGAGATACTCTCTTACTTCTCCTTGATTCCCATATACAACATCCAAGGGTGAAGGTGGAAAATATAAAAAACAAGATTCAAATGGTGACTTACAGGTAGAAGTATGGAATTTATTATTATAAGAGTGTTGTATATAGAATAAATTTTGATTCAACGTATTTAGATGATTTTGATTGAAACTCCTCAAAAGTTGCACAAAATTCCTATTGAATACCTTTTTTTCCCATTAGTGTGTGGATAGAATGTTATAAACATTTTTAATTCTTGTCCATCTTCTTCCACAATGTAGTCCAAAATAGACTAATAAATATGGTGTCCCTATTTGAAATGATGCTCCATGGTATCCTAATATGCACACAAACTTGTTCAAATAATACATTTTCTCCTTCTTTCCCTATGATTATCTTTCTATAGGGCATGGGAATACAAATATTGCTAAATATATCAATCACCATAAATAGGTAGTCATTTCCCTTCCTACCAATTGGAAAACCTCCCACAAAATCCATGGAAATGCTTTCCCAAGGATGATTGGATACAATTAAGGGATGGTATTGACCCTGTTTCTTGTTAATGGGCTTTGCTAGTACAATAGTATACATCCTATAATAAAACTTGCTACATATTCTTGCATTTTAGGCCACTAAACATACCTCTATAAGTTAGTAATTGTCTTCACAACACTAAAATTCCCTACAATCTTATACATATGAACCACTTTGATAAGCTATAGTCACTCACCATTAAGAACATAAATATTGTCTAGCCTGTAAAGTACACCATTATGGAGATGATAGTCAACAAAGATGTCACCAACACCTAAAAAAGCTTGGTCCTATAGCTATTGAAACACCTCATTGAAGTCATTTTCTATATATCACTCTTACTATGCATAATGGGTGAAGGGATCCATGTCTATCATATTTTCCAAAGTCGTAGTTTTCAATGTGGGTGGTCTCGAAAGCATTTATGCCAACATGTTTATTCTTTCCTTCTTATACTTAATGAAATTACTGAAATAGCCCCATCCATTTGTAATTTCTAGTTTGTTGTAGCTTACTCTAGGTCTGCAAGTATTGTAGTGGCTGATGATCTATGTGGATATGGTATTATTTCCCATCAAATAATGTTTCCACATTTTTACAATTTGTACCAGGGCATATAGCTCCTTATTTTAGGTAGGGTAGTTGAGAACCGTCACATGAAATAACTCATAATGGTAGAATATAGGCCTTCATCCCTACATTAATATTGTCCCCATGATATACCCAATCACATCTATCTCCACTTCAAAGGGCTGCTAGAAATTTGGTAATGTGAGAACTAGTTCTTGGTTGATTTTATTTTTTAACTCAAAAGCCTTCTCCAAAATATTTCACCATTGGAAAATATTACCACTTGTTGTTATAGTGTGGAGTGGCGAAACTACTACTGAAAATGAATCTATGAATTTCCTCAAGCACTATGCTTCCATAAAAAACCTCCTAACCCATTCTAGGGCTGCAATACCCTCTAAAAATTTAGCCTACACTCAAATTTTGGAGCGTACTTTGGATCCTGTTATCGGTCATTCCTTATTCACTTATTGGTAAGCTAATGATTTCAAACTCCCTTCTTTGATCTCAAGAGTCATTCAAACTTTTATCTTTATATAGAAAGTGTTATCTTCAAGCATGGGAGTTATCACTTGTCATAAAAAGGGAAGTTTTGGTTTGCTTCAAGGAGCAATATTTGTGAAAATGAGGTGTTCCCATCATATAGACATGTTTCAAACTAATTTCCAAAGTTTCACACGTTATTACACAAGTTTCATCATTATCCTCACAAAGTCTATCGTCGGAGCCGCACTTGTCATAAGCTTCCACAGTTGTTGTATTAAGTGAAGTATGTTTTCATATGTTCTAGATGATCTATGATGTATCACTAAGTGTCCAAGTGTGTGGTCATAGTCAAGTTCTATCACTGTTCATATCGATTCCACTGATCCCACACTTAGCCAAATTCCATAGGATTCCTAGCAACCTAGCCTCACCCAGCCTTCCTAAACTGCAAACTTTGCATCTGAAACCATCAAGATTTTTCCTTGCCCACTGGAACTATTCAATGCACATAAATCCCAACATCCCTTGGCATCCAAAATACGTAGAGGATACATCTAGTGACTTTCCCTCAACCAGTGCTCACTGCCTTCAAGAACTATGTAGATGTGTCCTCCAAGCCTCTATGTTGCCTAGTTCCCCTTGCCTATGAAAACTACGCAGATTTGTACTCTAGGGCCTCATCCTGTAACAACCACTGGCTACTTGAACTGCGCAATTTTGTGCCTCAATGGGCACTGCACAAATTTTTCCCTCGTTGGGGACTGTGTAGTCTTATCCCTTAGTCCAACATAGTAACTGAACCTTCTCCCCCTTGACCTAATACTAGTTCTAGCTCAGTGAGTGGATTATCATGCAACATCTTAGACTAGGGGTTTATCAAACTAATGTCATCTTGTCATGAGTGGATTACAGATACATAAATTCTACCAGTCTATCGTAAGATGATTAAGAAGGAGATGAAGAAGGAGGGCATGTTAGATGATACTTAAGGAGTTGAGGAGAAAAGATAATCATCAAGTAAGAAGACCAAGGAACCCTAGGGTATGATAGAATATTAGAGGTCAAGCCCGCATGAAGACTCCATCTGATTCACAACCCTTAGGAGGGTAGGTACAGAAAACAAATCACATCTCATGAATTTGAAATACACCTCTTAGTGTAGTATGAATGACATCTTATCATTTTCATATCATTATGTCTTCAATGACATGTATGGTCACAAACATTGAAAGTCATTCCATGTGTTTTCTCTGACCGTTTCGCTCCCTTTTGCTTGTTGGATCAACTGTCGTATCTTGGCATGTTTGACTATTATGACATGTTTGCGAGCCTTTTATGGTGGTTTCAAAGGTTGACCTTGGTGTATATGATTTTTCCTAACCATGTAAATGTCTGTCACACTCATAGACATGAACACTGTCAAACAAGTGTCATCACGATCGTCCCAAAGTCTATCATAAGTGTCGCACTTGCCACTTATTTTCCTGAGACGGTCACTCAGAGGGTAATTCTTTGTATGTTTTTCTAATGGTGTATGCCATCATGTCATCGAAGTATGCTAAGTGTGTGATCACATTTCAAGTTCATCACAAGTCAATCTCCCTCCAACACTTAGCCATTTTTGAAAAATCTTCCCGATCGGGAAACTCAGCTTCACTAGGCCTTGTTTGAGCTATGCACTACACTGTCTCAACCCTCATTGATGTGATATTTCTTCTTGGAATTTCATATTGCACAAACATTTTTCTTTGGGGTTGTTTCTCTACGCAATTACTGAGTCCAACAATCTTCCTTGATCCCTAGAATTGCGCAGTTGTGCCTCCCAGTCTGCCTTGAACTGCGCACTTCGCACTTTCAGTCCTTAATATTTTCCCTTTCCTATTGGAACCCCACAATTCACATAAAGCCCAACCTCCCTTGGATTTCAAAACTACGCAGATGTGTCCTCTAGTGACCCTCCCTCATCCGGAGCTCACTGTCCTCAAGAACTGCGTAGATTGGTCCTCCAGGACTCACTGACCAAGCTCTCTCCCCGCCAACTGGAACTGTGCAATGCACAGTCACTGGGCCCTACCTCCCAACCTATGACTTGTCCAAAACTCATTTCATGGATAATAATGTACCATATTAGAGTAGGGAGTTTTCAGATTGATGTCATCTCGTCATGAGTGAATTGCAGGAATAGGTACAATATCTAGTCATGGAGAGATGATGAAGAAGGAGAAGGAGGGAAGCATGCGTAAAGAATCATTTTTAGCTGAATGAATGAGTGGACCTACCAAGAGAAAGAAAAGGGACATAATTTTGGAACCACCTTCCAAGACTGAAGATCATTGAATACCTTGCATCATCAAGATATGTGGAGAAAAAGAGAAAGAATATCCAAGAACACATGTAGCATTCAACAACAATAGTGACTTGACTTTTCCATATCATCAAGATCATCTATGTAAGCAATGTCATTTCAAGTCGTGTCATGAGTTTTCATTCACCACATCACTATTGTGGCCATGTATATTGTAAATCAAATGTATTGTAAAGTGAAAGTCCAATGGACACATAAGAATATGAAGAGTCATGTAAGTTGAAAAGTCATAGGAAGTTGAACAATCATGAGGGTAGTTAAAGAGTCAAAAGGGGAAGGAACCTCTCTTGGTTATATATACCCCTCTTATTGTATGAGAAAATGACTTTTCACCTTGGCTCCTCCCACAAGGCATTAGAGAGACCAGCTAGTTCTTTGAGGAGAAAGGAGTGGCTCTAATGTCCCACTACTAGGGCTAGTGATGTACAATGTAAATATGTGACTTGGAATGTTTTCTTAATAACATAAGCCTTTTAGGGTCAGTACATTATTCATTCATGACTTATGAATGCTTGTAAGACTATTGTGTGGATGATTGTATTTCATGTTTGCTTTCACATGTACTAAGATAGTTGAACTATTTCGGTTATTTTAGTGCTTATCTTGTTGAGAATATGTTGTAATGGTTGTTATTTCTATCCCATCCTTGTAGACTATTCCACAAGATACTAGACATATCTTTCTTTACTTATTGTCTATAATGAACATCACATCCGCCATGGACTATTTTGTTGGATGTTAGACGAACCTTCCCTTGTTTGTTGGTTCTAATGATTGTCATGTCTGCTATGGAATATTCTGCTGGATGCTAGATAGGTCCTTCTGGTTCTTATGTGTCTCTTCCTAGGTTGTACTATTACCTCTCACTTAGAGACTCACAACCCCCGCCTTCTGTAGTGAGAGAACCTAGACATAGTTGTACTACACATTCACCAGGAACACTCACCTTTCTTTACAAAGACACCATTACATCACTCTCATGTGCTGAAAACTAGATCCAAGGAAAAATTTTAAGGATTTGGTAACTAGGCCTTTATACTGGATTAGACTCCTACACCAAATGGTGTGAGGTCTAATTGGGACTTCATATCGGGGATATCCCCTTGGTTGATGGATTTACAGCATCAACAACATAACCTTAGATGAAATTGTAGGCATTGACCACATCATGATGGCCTCCATATTCGTGGGATCTATCTTAATATCCCCTCCACCAATCACATAACCTAAATTCACCAAATATTGTTGTGAAAGCTCACATTTCTTTATATTTTCTAGTAGCTTTTACTTCTTCAAATTATCGAACACCTATATTAAATGTGAAATGGGCTTCTCCTAGGTTGTATCTTAAACTAATAAATCATGTATATACACTATAAAAAATGAATCTAGATATGGGTTTAATACATCATTCATTAATCTCATAAATGTAGTGAGTGCATTTCATAAAACAAATGGAATTACCACCCACTCATGAAAACCGTTCTTAGTTTTGAAGGTGATCTTCTAGGTGTCTTCTTCTTTGACTTGTACTTGGTGATACACCAATTTAAGGTCTAACTTTGTGAAGTATTTTGCTTGCTACAATTGATCTAATAGATCATGAATCTAAAGAAAAGGGTAGTCATTCTTGTTATAGTATCATTCAACACTCTTGTAGACCTGATGCTCTTTTATGGCCCTAGCTAGTCCCTTTACCCATGCAGAATTTTTTTTATACTAAAAAAATATACTTCAAATTCCATACACAACTTTGTCCACACAAAAACACGTACATACGCGGGTCCCATAACACTAAATCTGCATATACTTTTTTCAATATGAAAAAATTAAATAAAATGTTTTTTTTTAAGGAAGTTTTACGAGTTTTATCGAGAGCCCACCTGCAAGATCCCACAACCTAACTGAAATAATCAATTTGAGGTGGTATATGTACACCCCTTTGGTAGGCTTAATGTATAAGAGAGGAGAAATATCAACATTATACTCGATTTCCCCTAGATCAAGTTTGCTTTTCTTATGCATCCTGCACTCCCAGTCTCTAAGAAACCCGCGTTTCCTTTGCAGAGATTCTCAACATCCTTTTACATAATCTTATTGCACCTATTACAGAGGTTTTCTTCATGGCTCGAGTTAGACAGATCCGAAGGAAGGCTTCATCAATGACTTTGGCCTAGATCAAGTTGTATTTATCCTATACTAAGTGTTGTTAATCAATAAAGAAGCTCATTCCTTATTCCTTATATATGTTGTCATCTTATGAAAGATAGTCTGAATTATTATATATGATGATCTAACAATTATTATGCATGCACATTTAATTACATATTATGTATATGCTTCTATGATTGATTTGCAGGCTTGCACATCTTGGAGGAAACAAAGGGTTTGGACCCTACAAGAACATCTTCAAATGTAGGACCCTCGGCTATGTCTCTAAGTCCAACTTTGATAATTCAAATGTTTGAAATGTTGATTGAGTGTTATATATTTCTCTATTGGGGCTTTCAACCCTTGCCTTAGGGAACTATTTCCACCAATAGAATTGGTGACTCCACTAGGGAATACCATCAAGTATTTCCTAGAAGGGTTGTTTTTCTTTGATCTGGGTTTAGTTTGTTGTTTCTTGGTTTCTCCTTGTCTTCTTACGTCTTAAGTAATTTGTTCATTCAACTTGATCTTTTAGATATAGGATTTCTTTTATTTTTCCTCAATTCTCTTTATACACATTTTTTGTTATAGACAGTTGCATATAGACACTGCTTCTTCCAATTAAATGAATGCATATGTGTGTTGCTTCACATATAGTCGTGTATATATGCTAAACTATATTTTAACAATCATGTACAAATATGAAAAATGAAAATTTTTTATTTCTTGGTTTTGTTGAGGCTTTAACCATATTTTTTATTCTTTATTGATATTTATAAAGTCTATACTTACCTTGATGATTGTTGCTGTTGTTGTTGTCTTTCATCCTGTTGGAGAAATTTTTATGTCAACCTAGGGTTTTCGGTTTTTGAAGCTTTTGCGTTTGAAGTTTGGTTCTAGATATTCTTTGTGAGGTATCTAGATTTTATATGGCTTTGGAATATATCTTTGTTCCTCTTAAACTTGTTGATAACCCAATCTTTGATTTGCTTCCCTTGTGACCTAGAAATTAGCTCTTTTGCTTTATTTTTCTTGTTTTTGAAATGGGTTTGTGATTCTTGAATGAGTGAGAGATTTCAGTTATTTGGAGTCTTCTAATTTTCAGAGTCTTTTATATATTTCTGGCCAAATTATTGAAGTGTTAAGTCTCTAATTTACACTAGTATTTTAATCTTTGTGATCATTTGTGACTAGGTGGATTTGAGTCTTATTCATTCCTTTGGTCTTAATATCTTTGATTGTCTTCCATTTTTAAATTTTTAGTTTTTTAAATATTTAAAAGACAAAGAAAAACATTTTCTTTGTTCCTTTCTTTTCTTTTGTTTCTTGGTTTTTTGGTCTTTTGGGTTTTTAGCAAATGTGTGAATTCTTGTTATAAGGTTTAAAGTATTTTTTGCTTTGAGGAGTGCACTTTATTTTTGGATTTGCTTCTCTTTGCTGTTTGAATTGGCTTTTACCTTTTTTATCACATTTATTTACCTTTAAGTCCCACTTTGAATCTTGCATTTACATGCTAGTGTGCATTTGGTTAGATGCATTTTGACCATCATTTAGTTCTTTTTGTTAGCTTTTGAATGTGTGAGTGCTAAATTGAAAAAGAAAAAGAGTATTTTCTTTATTAGGTTTCTCGTAGAACCCTTGTAGAAATCTCTTTCATTGAAGAAAAATAATTGTTGCATTCTTATGTAGCCTAGGTTTTCTATTGATTTATTTTGCATCAAAACATCATCAATTGCACTTATGTTTTCCTTGTCTTAAATAACAATAAACTAAAATGAGCGCTTAAATTAAAATGAACTAGAAATTTTCTTTTTGTCATAGCAACATCAACTAGTCTAGGGCATTTTAGGGCCTGGGAATAGGTGTGTGGAGAGTAAACTCTCCAAGGCCACTTAAACTAAAAAAGTATAGAACATTATTAATGAGTGTAAATCCAGTGTTGTTAAGCTATTCGGGAAAGCTCTACTAACATAGGAGTCAAGCATGAGGATGTGTGAAGATAAAGAAAGAGAGATACCCCCTCTCCTGCTTGTTGGATCATGCACCCATGATTGTTTCACCCAGATTCTGATCATGGGCTGGTGACATTAGTTTCCTTTCCTAGGGAGCACACAAGTGTCTATGGGGGGGAATAACTATGGACCTGAGGTAGACATGGTATCACTTTCATAGTACTTATGGAGGGTGCCCTTGTGAATCTTGGGTACTTGCACATGAAAAAGCTATTGTTTGGAGGTCAGGGTAACTATTTATCACCTTCACTAGTTAGACTTTGGCCCTCATCATCCCAAATTTCCTTCGAAAGGTCCCTTTCTTCACTTTCTTGTATTTTGGTGTCCGATCCTAAACACCTGGAGTGGAAATACCTGGAAGTTGTGTGCCTGTCTGTATCTTTAGGACTTTATAGTGGAGTTTTCTTTTCTCTTTGTATTTAGTTGGCTTTAGGTCGATTTTTTCTTGTCACCTTTGGAATTTTGATTTTGAGTGATTGCTCAACCACTCCACTAGTCTTGAAAGGCTTTTGATCTTTCTCTTGAGCTTGTGAGTTACCTCCTTAAGGGAAAAGGTTTTATTATGCATCTCTCTACCTTAAAAATTAATTTGAATAATCTTGTAAGGGAAAGATCTGCATATAAGTTGGGTATGGCCACATTTCCTATGGATTCCAATGAAGGGCCCCTCGAAAAGGGGACCCTTGTGTTTTTCGTTTCTTTTGGAAACGTTGGTACTCCATTGATGGACACTTTGAATATTCCTGGATTGAATGTTGGACTACTAGTTTGGTTGTGGTCCACTTTGAATATTCTGAATGTACTTGAAGCTTCTCAGATGAGCACTTTATTTCAAGGGAATCAAATGGGTGTTAGTTGTTCCTCTTCTTCACCAAAGAAATCTAGGCTTCCTCTTTCTTCTCTGTCTTGTAATAATAAATCTAAAAAGAGGAGGAAGAGGAGGAATAAGAAGAAGAAGAGTTCTCTCCATGAATCATCACCAACCTCTTCTAGTCATGTTAGAGATGAGTCTGTAGCCATTGCAAATCATGCTGGGGTCATAAGTCTAGTCACTGCAAGTCATACTAGAAATGGGTCACCTACCTTTATGGTTCATGTTGTTGATAACTCACTTTCTTATGTGAGTCGGGCTAGGGACACAAGTGCCATATCTCTTGGGGAAGAGTCACTAACCAATTTGAGTCATGTTGGACACTCTCCACCATCCACTGCTTGTCATGTTGGGGGCATTGACATTGATCAGAAACTTAGGCGTAGAATATTTAATCCTAAGTTCCCTTGTAAGATATGTAAGGGAGATCATATTACTGATATGTGCCCTGAGATTTCAGTGGTACAAACGTTGTGGTCCGAGTATGAAGATTATTCTACTCCTGAACTTGTTATGGTTCTCAACAATCTACTCAACCATTGGCTGATGAATTGGTCAAGCCAATGAAATATTTGGCTAATCCCACTCCTCTTTTGGGTGGTGAAGTTCCTAACAATAGAGTCTTCTTAATTTCTAGTTCAGAGTCTTTTGGTCTAGGGGGCATTGCGGTCTCTTCAAGTGTACCCCCTCCAAATTCTAGGAGTGTCTACTTTGATTGGGATAATATTATTGAGTGGTCACATCTTATTTCTGCCGCACCTTTCCAAATAAGGGTTAGAGTTAATTCCACAAATTTCTATCGATGTATGGTGGATGAAGGATCCTCTGCAAGTATTTTATCCTCCTCGGCTTGGAAAGATTTGGGTTCTCCAAAGTTACTGGTAGCTAATAATCAATGGTTAACCTATGATAGAATACTGGGTGAATGTTTGGGTGTTATTCCTCAATAAATTATCACTTTAGGTGGGAAGACTATCTTAATTGATATGGTGGTGGCTGATTTCCCTTTAGAATTTAATATTCTCCCATGGCATGATTATTTCTATGCTATGAATGTTGTGGTGTCTTCACTCTTTTGAGTGATGTATTTTCCTCATAATGGAAGTATTATCACTATTGATAAACTTTCATATGATAATCACCATCCTAATTTTAACTTAGTTTAGAATACCCCTTGGTATGTTCCAAGTGTTTAAGTTGACTTTTCCCCATCACGTGTGAACTATGTGGCATTATATCCTCAATTTTCAATCACTTATGAGAAGGTTCCTTTGAACTATTATTTTCCTTCTCAAGTCTTGGTACTAGTAGTTGATTGAGCGATTTCTCCTATGGGGACAATATGGGACCGCTGGCTTCCCTCCTTTTGATCCTTCTATTTCTCATGATTTCTTGGATGTTGAGTTGCTTTTGTAGGAGGATATTTTTGAAGCCATGAGTTTTAGTTACCGAAGGATTCCTTGGCCTATGTCCTGTAAGGGGCTTGTTCTGAAGAACTACTATGTGTAAGCCGCAAGGCTGCATGGTTCCTTGTACCATATTGTATGTATAAGGTACACATTTTCAAGTTTTGTATTCTATAACACAAGATTTTATCTGAAGTTTATACATGGGATGTATTAACTTCTTTCCTAGTGTTCCTAATTATGTCTATAGAACTTTGAAGACTTCCCCTTTGGGTATTTTCATGGTTGATCTACTCTGACAGGTATTGATTCTCTAAACTGGGATATAGGTTAGGTTCTCCACCTGTATTATGCATTATCATTTTCCTTCCCTATTTTGGCCTTAGGATTGATCCCACCAAGATGTGACACATAACATTCTCATTGCTTAGAAGTGTCATAAATTCTATGGTAGGAGCCTACCTTATCATGGGCACCCTAGATAGTACCTCGTTGTCACTTGGTACCCATGGTGAAGTTTTGTTCTTAAGCTCGGGAGTCCTCTTTAGTCCCACCAGGACTTTGCATTGAAGCCTCATTCTTATTCTTCTTCACTTTTATTCTGGTTCTATACCCTAGAGGCTCACATGTGTTGTGTTGTACTATTGAATTGCATATTGACCACTTTCACCCCTTTTGGCCTTAATTCGACTTCATTGTACTTGTGTATAATCCCCTTTTGATCATGACTTTCCTACAAGATCAAACCATGCATTCATTAGCCTTTGTGACTTGACACCCCTTTTTTCCATGGAGGGAATGTCCCCTGAGTGATGATCACTAGTATCCACCACCTTGGATTAAGCATAGGAATGTTCTAGACCTAGGAGCATTAAATATTAAATATTTTGAAAAAAAAAGAGAGGGAACTAGATAATTTCTTCATCATCTTATGGAAGCAAGTTTTAGTCATGTTGCCCTTGTACAAATCACTTAAAATAAGTCTTTCCTCCATAGGGATGGGACTTAGTTTGACTTTAGGAAAGCCAAAACCTTATTCTTGAGTCAGTCCTCCACTAGTTGGTTAACTCTTCCAATCATATGGAGAGTTTGTTAATTCCCCCTGCATCACAAAATTATATGAAGTTATTTTATGTTACCATAAAGTTACATCAAGTCGTGCTTTTGTTCAAGGGAAGTTTCCCTTGCCTCATTTCTGTCGGCCATATTCGGTCTGTCAAGTTATTCTCAGTATCACATTAATGACTTGGTCCTTTAGTCGTGCCAGTTAAGAATGTCCTTACTGACTTCTTGTTGGTAGGGCTTCTCTTATCAACTTCGAAAAATTTCTCTGAGAGTAAACCTAGAGTCACACCTTGTCCCTATTTACATCATTGATAGGTGACCCTATGCTCAACTTCGATTAGTATTATGGGTTTTTCAATGAGTGGTTTCCCTTTTGTTCAAAGTTAGCTTACATTATCACACATTGGGATTTATGCAATACCTTGGTCTCCATTTGACCCTATTGGTAGATTCCTCACCTCTGTGTCAGATTTCATTATTGGCTGGTTTACAGGATTTCTTTCATGCGCTAGCCACATTTTTTCCACTCCAGAAATGTACTTTGGAATAGTTACTTCACCTTTATTCATCCGAGCTCTTCCAAACTATTGTCCTATGGGTTACACTTGCAATGGTTGATGTGGGATTCCTTAATTCCTTCCTTCCAGCAGATCTTTTCCCATCTACTCCAACCCATTGCTTTGGGAACAAGGTCTGGAGTCATTTTTTCAGTGCCTTAGGGTTTGCAGTCATCAGTGTAAACTCCTTCATTATCAATAGTGAGAATACATAAATGTATCCTTATTGATATATTCTTTCAATTGTTCAACTTCAACACATGTATTCACACTTGTTAGATTGTACAGGGGTACCTTGACACTCATTATAATTATTGGTGGGTTGTCTTGCATTTGTTAACGGTATACATCAATGACCAATGATCAAATGATTTATCACATGGTTGAATTCAACTCATTTATTCCCATGGTGTAGAATGTACCATCCGTGGTCAGTGAAGACCTCAAGTTGTGTTAGCATCTTTGTTAAGATGACAACTCCTTCAATTTTTTGCTAGTGACACCTTTCATCTCTATACATTGCAAAATTTCTCAACATCTTATATTTTGGCACTCAATTTTATGCAATAACACTATTCCACCTATATGACTTGGTACTTTTATGAGGATTAATTATCCAACATAATTGGTCAGACATTATTCTATGTGATATTGAGACATAACTCTATTGTTCTCTTTCGCTACTGTGATCTGATGATCCAATATGTATTATATAACTCATTTTGTACACTTATGTATACATTTTGGTTCTGGATTATACTTGACTAGTGGATATACTTTACTATTTCTGAGCATGGGTATGCCCGCCTTAGACATGAGTTTTCTTTCTAACTCCTTCTAGGTGTTTGATGGGCTAGAATCTAGTGATCTCCTCCCATGTTTTTGAATGACTCCTCTCTCTATACTTAATATATTTCAGCCATCATGTTTCCATATGACCTCATATATTAGGGGGCATATGTTATAGCATCATTCAACACTCATGTAGACCAGATGCTCTTTTGTGGCCCTAGGCAATCCCTTTACCCATGTAGACTTGAAATTATACTAGAAAACTATATTTCAAATTCCATACATGACTATGCCAAAAAAAAAAACGCATACA
>APFE030507710.1:0-16593 GCA_000404065.3 Pinus taeda | reverse complement strand
AGGTCCCAGAACATTATACCTATGTATACATTTTTAAATATGAAAAATAAAATAAAATTCTATTTTTCGAGGGGGGGAAGGGGGGGGGGAGTTTATAGGTTTTACTAAGAAGCCACCTACAGGAGCCCATGGCCTAACTGAAATAGCTAGTTTGAGGTGGTATATATAGACCCCTTGGGTAGGCCTAATGGATAAGAGAGGACAGGCATCAACATTATACTTGATTTCCCCTATATCAAGTATGATTTTTTTGTGACTCTTGCACCCCCAGTCTATAGGAAACCCTAGTTTCATTTTCATAAATGCTAAACCTCCATATCCAACATCTTCTTGCACCTATTATAGAGGTTGTCTTCATGGCTCAGGTTGGATGGATCCAAAGGAAGTCTTCGTCAGTGACTTTGGCTTAGATCAGGTTGTATCTATCTTGTACTTACTATTGTTAATCAATAAAGAAGCTAATGTCTTGTTCCCAATATATGCTTTCTTATTATGAATGATAGTCTGAATTGTTATATATTATGATCTAACATATTCTTATGCATGCACATTGAATTATATATTATATATATGCTTTTGTGATTGATTTGTAGGTCTGCACATCTTGGAGGAAGCAGAGGGTTTGGACCCTATGGAAACATCTTCAAATGTAGGACCCTCGGGTATGTCTCTAAGTCCAAATTTGATAGTTTGAATGTTTGGGATGCATGGTTGAGAGTTCTTTGTTGATTTTTCTATCTTTCTTTATTGAGGCTTTCAACCATTTCCTTAGGAAAATTTTCTCGCCAATATTTCTTGAGTGTAATCATGTTTGATATTTTATAATAAATGCACATTCACAAAGTCCCATCCTTCTTTAACACATTTATAATGGGTGACCCACAAGGTGAGGTACTTGGAAAAATAATACCCTATGCTAGAAAATGTTGCAACTGTTGCTTCACTTCATTTTCTTCTAACACAAACTATTTATATAGCTCAATATTTGACATTAGAGATTCTAGTAACAATTGGATTTTGTGCTCCACTTCCCTATTAGGTGGTATCCATTTAGCCTCCTGGAACACTCACTTGTATTCATGTAGAAACTCCCTTAGATGTTTTCTATGCTCTTTAGTACACCCCTCTAGTGACGCATTTGCTCTTATTGACTCATCACTAGACTAATTTTCTCTTAAAAATAGTAAAACACATTTATTGCTAGAACTAATAATCTCCTTAATTTAGTTGGCACTTATGAGTGAAATATTCAACTTACCTTTACGCGCATTGATTATGAATGGTTTTACATCCTTGATGAGATGGTATTGGTTAGCACTTTGCATCAGTATTACATCCCTCATATACATGTAGAGAATCCCAACCACAACTCCAAATAGAGTCAAGTGGTACTACATCCAATTCTACTTCATCAATATAATTAACACTTACAACAAATTTAACTTTGCACTATTTTCTTCCATTGATCTCTACAACCTTGTTTACCCATCCCAATGGATATGGGCTAAGGTGATCATGAACCTAGAACCCAATTTTTTTTAAAATACCCATCACTGTGAGATTCTCCTATGAACCTGAGTGCACTTGAACATCAATCTTGGTCTTTTTGACCATATATTAATATGTAAATTTTTGGCCATCTTCTTCTGTTCCTAATGGTGGAGTATAATTAGATTCACCTCCTTCTTCACTAACCTACAAACAATATTGTCATCCAAATCAAACCTGCCTTCCATATGATTATTCAAATCTACGACTAGAAGATTCTCCTTCTTTTCGTCCTTCTTGTGGTTCTTTGGGTTTAGCTCTAGATGTAATTTCCACCACTTTTCCTCAAATTTTCTATCAATGTTGCAATTCTTTCTAGGATCTTTGCACTAATGTATAGTGGTTGTTTTATTCTTATCCTTTCCTTTCCACTTCTTCTTCCCTTCCTTGGAATATTTCTAGTGCTATTTTTACTTTTAACCAGTGGACCACCCTTTCTTTTGGTTTATTCTTTCCAGATACTATCCCTTTCCACATGCCTCATCTACATTCCTGGCTTGAAATGTATTATTTAATTTAATACATGGTTGTGAAGAACTACTAGATACTTGAGGAGTCATATAGGTTCTTGGGATATATACCTAATATAATGGCCATATTTCTCAATTAAGTGGTGTATTCTTGTACACTCTCCCCTATCTTTGCCTAAAGTAGTGCCATCAGATCCATTGGTCCTATACATACTTGATAGGGTAAAATTGGGACTTAATAAGGGTTTTGAATTCCCCCACTTAGTGATTGGTATATCACCATCGAACTTAAGTATTTCCATATGGATTTTCTACCAAGTTAGAGCATGGCCCTCTAACTTTAGTATAGAAAAAGATTTTTTTTTATCTTCTTCCATATGGTGAACACTAAAATAAACTTCTAATTATTATAACTATTATTCTGTTTCAATGCATCAATATCACCTCGATATGGATTTATTCCCACTTTTTCTTACAAATTGAATAAGGACTATGAATGGTTCATGATATTCAAATTCAATATCTTTCATAGGATCTTTCCTCAACTCCTTTTATATGTATTCCTCATCTCTTGATATCCTGTTTGATTTGACATTTGACATAGTGCTTCCATCCTATTTAACTAGTTCAATCTCACTTTTTAGGGATTCTATGAGGAGGTTCATATTATGTTTTATGTTAGCTACTTGTGCTTCCATCCTTGTAAATCTCTCTTCTATCAGATTGAGGGCTATTGTGAACATATTCTTCAAGAATAGACTAGGTTTTGTGACTTTCTTCTTACACCAACTCTCATATCCCCTATAAATTCCCAAAAAATGCCAAAATAAACCTAATATGATACCAATATGATTTGTAAACTAGTTTCCATAGATAATCCACTATAACAATTTGTCAAAACATATTTGATAAATTAATGAAATATTTATTATATGTGTTACATTTATTTTTATATTTCATATTCTCCAATTATTATTTTTATGCTTAAATAAGAAATAGTGGAAATGTGAGAAATAAAAAACAAAAAGAAATACACATTCCATCCAAAAATGACCTAGCTATAAAGTGTGACTTCTTTTCTCTATTTTATCTGGTATGGGAAATGTGCAGACAAAGGAGGAGGTACTCTTTATGGAGTTATCTAGGACCTATGGCTTATAAGGATGCTCCAAAAATTTAACAGCCTCATTATTCTCTCTAAATATATATGCCTAGTTACTTTGATCAACTATGGAACACAATACAATAGCATAAAATTGAACCCCTACTCCTCCTTGCAACATGATGTTTAACATATCTTGACAACTAACTAGGGGTAAGTTTTTGATGTAAAAGCATCTGGACTTAGCCAGCAATGTGATGGTTTTTTCACATGTTGTGGCTAACTGAGTTGAATTTCATTGACCTGAGTGGTCAAAAGTCAGTTTTAGTCAAGAGGGTTGGATCTCTCGAAAATGATCTGTACTTCATTATTGTAATAGTTAGGAAAATGTATTATTTTAGACTAAGGGATAAGTTGTTAGCATAGGTGTGTAATAGAGTTAAGAAATAGAGATTTGATTGTTAGATTGATTTAAATAGAGATCGAGTTGTTAATACAATTAGAATAGGATTCGACTCATAAAGAGAAGAAAAATTAATGAAGAGGTATTAGCTTAGATGATTGAGATTTGAGTGATAGGCGAGAGATGAGTGATAGAGAGGATTTTGAGATTGAAATAGAGGTCTGTTAAATTGTTGTAATTGAGCGGAGAGGGCCAAGACTCTGTAACTATCATTATATTGAAGGAATTTCATTTAGTGTGCATCTGTGTGTTAATCCTGGAGAAAACTCTCATTTACCTCTGCGTATTGGAATTCTGAAACTAAATCAGGTATTTTCCCTGTTTTCACATTTTAATTGTAAATCTCAGTGTTTATGTGTTAATCGCGTTCATTAGTGTTAATGGCGGGAGTAGAAGAGCACATAAAGGCTTGATCGTGGTTGAAGACCCGCAATCGATCTTAGTTGTTGATCGCAAATTCAAACTTTTGGGTCACAGTCAATAGCGGGGTTAGGCCTGTTTTTAACCCATGTGTTAGTTGAAAAACTGTAGCCATAGGATTTGATGGACTCCGTTATCCAATGGATATCAGGTTTTGAGATGATTGGATGATAATCTCAAATTTGGACCTGAACTCTTATAGACCAAGAGTTTATAAACCATATCGGCTCCGTAAGGGCAGTTAAGTGTCACGCAAGTTCCCTTGTCAATATTGTTGTGAACCATTGGATCCAGCACACTTTGATCAATGGCATAGAGTGAAGCGCCTGTGCAAAAAGGGAAAGTCAATGTGGGAAGTCAACGTGGGACCGGTTGTTGTTCAATTGTTGTTCAATTGCTTTTCAATTGTTGTTCAATTGCTTTTCAATTGTTGTTCAATTGTTGTTCAATTGACCTCCTATGTCAGTTTTGACTTCTGCAAGCATAAACTAGTGTTATGGTTCTTGGACCTTAAAGATACTTCTTGAAATCCCACACATGGCTAGCCCCACATGTGTGAGTAACGGTGATGATGTGGAATCCACTCGTACCATAGTGGTCAACTTAAAATAGACATAACTTTCTCATGCAATCTCTAAATGAGGTGATTCTTGCGATATTGAAAATGTATTAGCATAGTTAGTTTGGGACCAAGAAAAAGCCTCGAAAAGGCCCTTTTCACCTTATATTTTCCAAACTGGGACTGTTGTTAAAATGATATTATAAGTTAATTCCTCCTATTTTTTTTTCCACTCTAAAAACATTGAGATAGATAACAATAATACAATAATCTTATCTAAATCAAACTAACTAAAATAACAACTACTTCTTGAAGTCTTCAATACCTTACCAACTCCCCTCCTCACACACTCTATTTATTATGCAAATATGCTCTTCCCATCTCCTCTTTCATACTGATTTTGTTGTTGCCATCATTTTTATTTATCATAGCAATAAACTAAGATAACCAATGCCACTGTCATTGTAATTTCCTTTTTTCGTCTATGCCAGGGTGGAAAAGTTTCAATTTAAATACTTGTTTTAATGTTTTTAAATTATAAACTGTGAATAATGACATAAAACAAAGTAAATAATGAAAAAATTATGATTTTAATTTAATGATTTCGAATAAAGTTCTTAGCTGGTCGAATTTATACCTTCTCTCCATCCAATTGTTTTTATGTGTGTTTAGTACTAGTTTCTCTCCATTTCCGCTTTGTTTTATGCTATTGCTCAACTCATTTCCTTGGAAGTCTTTTTATGTGTTCAATTTTATTTTCTCTCTCTTCCCACTTTGTTTTCTATTTCTGACCTTTTTTCTTGTGTAAATACGGATGTTTTTAAAGAAATTCAACTCTACTATTATAAGTGTATATTTATTTTTTTAAATTTTAAATCTATCATTTATATATGGGTGGATTTTTTTTACATTCCATTATTATGGACATTTTTTTGAAAAATTCAAACATTATCATTTATCTAACATCTTGACCACTTTTGTAGAATGCCAATGGCAATGATTTTATTTTTCCGCTTTTAATCTTAGTTTCTTCATTTTTGTGTAAAAGAGATGTAAGTTTCCTCCCATTAAAATTAATTATATTATATATATAATATTTTAATTTTATTTTAGGTTTAATCAGTTTTCTTTTTATATGTTTTAATGTTTTTTATATTTTTTTGCTTCAAATGATCATGTAGGTTTCACTTAAACCCATCAATCTACATTATAAACATTATCATTGTATTAATATGCCAGAGCTTAATTAACATACATATTGGAAAGTGGTTAAGGTTGACCAAGAATTATATATATATATAGATAATTCACCACTCATTTGACATCGTTGTGATCATGTTTGATCTCTTATATACATGATTTATTATTTAGATGATGAGCATTATATAAAATATTGCATTAATTTTTTATGGTTATTATTGTAAATATCTCTTTTAAATGTTATTCTCTTTCTGAAACACACTTTAGAGTTGTCATTTAAGGCATCAAAAATGTTTCAAAAGTTTTTCACCCTCAATTTTCCAAAGCAGAACTACTATTAAAATGACCTTGCAAGTCATTTCTTCCATCTTTTTCCCTCCAAAAGCATAGAGATAGGTGAAAACTAATATAATGTTCCAATCCATATTAAACTAACTAAGATAACAACAAACTCTTTACACCTTCAATGCATTACTAACTCCCCTCTTCACACACTATCATTTATGAAAAATATGCTCTTCCCACCCCCTCTTTCATCTTGATTTTGTTGCGAACATTATAATTTTTTAACTTAGAGATAAACTAATTAATATCACCAATGATTATTTCTTTGTAATTTCTTCTCTACTGTATGCCATGGTGGAAAATTTTCTACTTAAACATTTGTTTCGATGTTTTGAAACTCTAAACTTTGTAATTCCCTTATAGTTTTTTTACAAAATAAGGGATGAAAAAAATATAATTTTAATTTAGTGACTACGAAGAAAGCTCTTATCTTGTATAAGTTTATTTCTTAACTTCTCTCCCTCCAATTCCTTTTATATGTGTTCAATCCTAGGTTTCTTTCCCTTCCCACTATGTTTTATGACATTGCTTAACTTCTCTCCTTCCAATTCCTTTTATGCATGTTCAACCGTATTTTCTCTCCTTTCCCACTTTTCTTTCTAGATTTAACTTATTTCTTTGTATTAATGTGGATGTTTGAAAAAGAATAAAATTAACTCTACAATTTGCGCAAGTGTAAAATGTTTTTAGAAATTTTTAACTCTATCATTTATATAAGTGCAATTGTGTTTTTCGTTTTTTTGTTTTTAATTCCATTTCAATGAGCATCTCTTGAAAAATTCTAAACATTAATTTTTTTTTTGTAATTTATTTAGTAATTGTATTATGCATTCATAAATAAGTTTACAACATGTTCCATGCTTACTGGTCTACCACAAAGGAAACCAAACCAGTAGCATAGCAACAATGTTTTTGTTTTTGTTTTTGTTTTTGTTTTTTTTTTTTTTTTTTTTTTTTTTCATTTAAACCATCTAAACTTGATTAATAAAACCAAAAATATAAGAGTTTATAATTGTCAAACAACTTATTGGAAAACTTGGAGATTTTAACACCTAGTATTTCAACCAAGTTGTTATTGACATAAGTAACAAAAAAAATATTAAAAGGTCATTTATCAAGATGGTGAATGGTATCAAGTATGCCGTTCTTCTCTTTGGAGGAAGAGAACTCTAAGCATGCAATGTTTTTGGTTGAGATCAATACATTGTCAATTTTCTTATTATTGATGGTGCTAGACCCCACACCATTTGGAGTAGGAGCCCCAACCAAAAATACAACCAATTGCCATAACAATGATCTTAAACATGTGCCTTGGATGCAATGAACACATAAGAAGGAATACACATAACTTTGGTGACGACAAGTGAGTAAAATTTGTGTGATATCAATTGTAATGCATAGGAGGCTTTCTCACGCAAAGGGAAAAGAGGGTGAGCCTCTAGAAGAAAAGTAGTAGTACTATCCTAAAAGAGACACATGTGCATATGAAAGAATCATTAGTCAGCTTGCAAAATAGTTCACAAGATGATAATGGTCATGAAAGAAAATACAACACACATTAAATAAGATATATACTAAATATAATGAAATAGTTCATTGACCTTAGCATAAATAAAATAAAATATACCACAAACATTTAAATAATGGTCTTATATCATCCACGATACATGCATGAAAGTGTGCTGACTCTGAGAGCTTCTGATGATTAAGTGAAAGTTACAAGTATAAAATACAATGATATGACACTAGCTCCAGTAGTGGAACATGAAGCTACCACTTGCTTCTCCAAAGAATGATATTCACTCCTATGTTAGACTAGAGAAGCCAAGGCTACCAAATCTCTAGTTCCAAGCCCTTTGCTTGAGTTATGAGGGTTTATTTATAACAAATTAGGTGACCCTCCACATCCTCTTATGACCTTTGAACTCCCTCATGACTCTTGAGCTTCTTTTATCTTTATTCTATCTAATGAATCTTCATCTTACATGTTTGACTCTTGGACTTCCACTTACATTTAAATTTCTTATTATTTTCTAAATATAAAACCACATAAGACAAAATATGGCTAGAGCCCAAAAAAAAAAAAAAAAACTTTATACATTATTCTTGAGCTTAAGGAAACTATAGCTCAACAATTTCTACTTGTAGTTCCGATGTAGCATATTGGCACCAAGCCTTGGACTGTGATGCTATTTCCTCAAAATTTGATGGAGGGTCTGGCTTATATCTAACTCTTTCCTCCTTTGCATTTGAATAGATGGTTTTGGAACATGGTCTGAACATTATTCCATAATAAGAAAAACTTCATATTTTACTTGGAAGGTCAAGCTACAAATTGTTGAATGCTCTACTCACTGATCTCTAGATCTTCTTTAGTGGTAACTTGCTTCAAGTTGCTCAAGAATATTTTAATTTCTTGTCTTATAACATTTCCCCCTTTGTTTCCGCAAATTCTCCGACAAAGGGAATCTTGTGCATCCTTACCAAAGAGTCCAAACTGTGATAGAGTCATGAGTAAGCGATTATGAAGTTAGCCACATAACTACTGAGATATTTCTTACCCTGCATAAGAATCCTAGCCTCAACTCTTTCCAATTTCGCCTCCTGTCCTGTTTTCCTGGAAAACTCTAATGGTAAATTTCTATACTTAGTGCCCAATAGGCTTGGATCACATCAATTGTTGCATAATCTGTCTTTATGACTTTCATATTCTCTTGTGTCTACTTTTTCATTGCATGCAAGGGAACTACTACCTTATGAAGGTTGATTATTTCCTCATACAATTGTCTCATAACGTCTCCCAATGATTGAATTTCCTCACGTATCACTTATCATATCTCCTTCTTATTAGAATCAACATGAGATGACCTTTGATTCTTGATGAGGAGATGCTCCATATGTTTCCTTGTAGAAGCCAAATCCTTTTCCAATTGCTTATTTTATTTCATCAAAAAATCAATGTTTACTTTTGCAGCCTCTACAAAGGTTGCATTTGCTGTTGTGACTATTCTCATATTATTCTTGGTATTGGGCATAATTACCCTCTTTGTGTGAATGGAAATAGGATGAACAAGGTAATTAGGAAAATAGTTTCACCTTTCCTGCACAATTTTGTTCTTTAACTGATCAAAGGTAAGGCTAGAAATATCCATGACCAAATCATCTTCTGGAGGAGATTTTCCCATTTCATTGAATTGGATATGACCACCACTGAGGGGAAGTGAAGGCTAACTATTGATCTGTTTTGCAATTGGCACAATTTCAGCCTCGTGGTTATCCTCCTCTCATTCAATGTTGAAAATAGCAACAAGAAATGATAAAAATAGAATCCAAAATATTCTAATTTTAATTTGTCCTTGAATTAAAATTCAAATTTAGTCTCACCAGCTACTTGGAATTAATTAATTAATTCATTATGGATTAATTAGCTGGAGAAATTCAAGTTAGAAGTCTTTCTGAAGTCATGCAAGAGTTATCCATTAAATTAAGGACATTATCCCTTAATTAAGGAGACAAGTTTGAGTCATATTTGAGTTGTAATTAGTTAGCTCAGTTTACTGAGTTAAGTCCTGTTAAATTAGTTCCAAACTATTTGAGGAACTAATTGTGAGTTATCAGTCAGTTGATGCATGCATGCACTCAACCAGTGTACTCTAGATAACTGAAGATTCCCTCATCAGAAACTCATGCATGTCGATTTTGAGAAAGACCCAGTTGAACTATATGTCAAGGATATTATACTATTAGTTGCATGTGTTTTCCTATAAAATAAACTCATGCATGTAGTCAAGGGAAGGTTCCTCGAGGATTGCGCAGTTTTACAGGGTGTGAAATTAGTGTGAGTGATTAGTGTTACACTTGGTAACAAGAGGATCACCCAGGAGAAACTGCGCAAGGAAATAGGAGGCTTGGAGGGTAGAGGAGAAGGCTTGTGAGAAGCTTTGTTTGCCTGTGAGCATCCAGGAGGATTGTACTGAGAGTTGGCTAACTGTGAGAGCTAAAGCTTTGTGTAAACTTGATGTATTTCCACCTTCAATGATAATACAGATAGTGGGGTTTTTAGTTGAGGCTTTCCCCTGAGAATTTTTTGTGTTTCATGTGAATTGATTCTTCTTCTCCTGGTTGTATGTGTTCCGATCAATCTTGCTCAATCTTTAAGCTTCTGCAAATTGATACTAGAAGTAGATTATAGTATTTTTCTATGGTATATTGCATTATCGGGTTAATCTACAGTTAGATTTTCTACATGATCTTAGAGGTAGATTTGTAGAGAATTTGCATAATTTGTACATGGTATCAGAGGTAGTTGATCTATAGAGAAATTTCTACATGGTATCGAATCCTATTTTATTGAATAATGAACAGTATACTGAGAAGAGAATTTGAAGTTTGAAGTTTGGGGTTGCAGGTGCAAATCGAATTCATATCATACTTCAATTGAGATGGGACATTATGCAACTAATTGCCCATCGAAGAAGTCTAAGAAGGGATCCTCAGAAGGATCGATCGGAAGGTGAGGCATTAGCGTCTTAGTTTGAAATGAACTTTACCCTCATCGCATGCATGGTTTCATCGATGATGGCTCATGTTTGGTATCATGACTATGGAGCCTCATTCCACATGACCGACAATAAAAGTTTATTCAGTTCCTTGGAGGAGAAAGACCTCAAGATGTGCATAGAGATGGGTGACAATGGAAGGTATAGTGTTTCAAGAGTGGGCACGGTTGCTTTTCAGAGGGAGCATGGAGCTCCTATCACCTTGCCAGATGTCATGTATGTGCCTGGACTGAAGAAGAACTTGGTATCGGTCGCGGTATTGGAAGACTGTGGCTATGATGTGTTTTTTAGTAAGGGAAAGGTTTTCCTTAGAAACATCACCACGAGAGAGGTGAAACAGATCGGTTCACGAGTCAAGAACCTGCATGCTCTTGAGGTTCAAGATGCATGTAAAGCCTTGAGGAGAAAGGAAAATTTTAGAGACTTGGTGGTTCAGAGGGAGAGTAAATTACCTCTCAACATGCAGTCCCAGAAGAAGTCTCAGACAATTGTGGAGGAGCCAAAATTGGAGAAGTGGGCAAAGGGATCACATGCAACCATACCTCTAGGTGTGAGGTGGGGCAATGTGAAGTGATAGTCCCAAGAAGGCTAAAATTGGGCAAGGTCCTTTAACAGGTTTTATCTCATGGATCGTACCTTGCTACGGGAGCCCAAAGTACATAGTAGTGGGAGGAATCAGTGGGATTGATGCAGTCAGAGATCAAAGTGATAGAGGCTAGAGCAGTCAGATACTGAAGAGCGTAGAGAAGGATTGAAAACAGAGGCAAACAATCAGAGACTTTGATGACAGATGCATCATTCTCATTCAGGTTGGACATTTTTTTTTTGTTTTTGTAGTTGCTAGAGCAACAACACTAAAGAGAAGTGCTGCATGAAGAAAATTCCAAAGGTTCAAGATCGAGATCAAGTTGAATTCCTTTCTTGTTGAGAGGGAGTGTTGAAAATAGCAACAGGAAATGATAAAAATAGAATCCATAATATTCCAATTTTAATTTGTCATTGAATTAAAATTGTGAATTAAAATTCGAATTTAGTCTCACCGGCTGCTTGGAATTAATTAATTCATTCATTATGGATAATTAGTTGGAGAAATTCAAGTTAGAAGTCTTTCGAAAGTCATGCAAGATTTTTCCCTTAAATTAAGGTATCCCTTAATTAAGGAGATAAGGTTGAGTTATATTTGAGTTGTAATTAGTTAGCTCAGTTTACTAAGTTAAGTCCAGTTAAATTAGTTCCAAAATGTTTGAGGAACTAATTGTGAGTTATCAGTCAGTTGATGCATGCATGCACTCAACTAGTGTACTCTAGATAACTGGAGATTACCTCATCAGAAACTCATGCATGTCTATTCTGAGAAAGACCCAGTTGAACTAAATGTCAAGGAGAGTGTACTATCAGTTGCATGTGTTTTCCTATAAAGGAAACTCATGCATGCAGTCAAGGAAAGAATCCTTGAGGATTGCACATTTTTACAGGGTGTGAGATCAGTGTGAGTGATCAGTGTTACACTTGGTAACAAGAGGATCACCCAGGAGAAACTGCACAAGTAAATAGGAGGCTTGGAGGGTAGAGGAGAAGGGGAGAAGGCTTGTGAGAAGCTTTGTTTGCATGTGTGCATCCAAGAGGATTGTACTGAGAGCTGGCTTGTTGTGAGAGCTAAAGCTTTATGTAATCTTGATGTATTTCCACCTTATATGATAATATAGATAGTGTGTTTTTTAGCTGAGGCTTTCCCCTCAGTATTTTTAGTGTTTCATGTGCATTGATTCTTCTTCTTTTGGTTATATGTGTTAAACTCGATCTTGCTCAATCTTTAAGATTCCGTAAATTGATAATAGAAGTAGATTATAGTATTTTTCTTTGGTATATTGAATTGTCGGGTTAATATACAGTCAGATTTTCTACATGATCTTAGAGGTATATTTGTAGAGAATTTGCAGAATTTCTAGATGGTATCAGAGGTAGCTGATCTATAGAGAAATTTCTACATTCAACCTCTATGCCTTGGGCATCTATTTTCTCCATTTCTCTTACAAATTCCTCATCATGCTTCTACTTGCTTTCTTCGTCCTCTAATTACTTTTGTTGTTCTTCCTCTTCAAACTATTTGTCATTCTTCTTATTCTCTTTGTTTTTGCCATATTTATCCCTGGTTTTTCCTTTTGGATTCTTCTTCTTCCTTCTTCCTAATTCCTCTTCTTCTTCCACTCTTATTTCTTCTTATTCCTACATATCTTCTCTTTCTTTCCTTTCTCATTCTTCTTTCTAGATTCGTTCCTCTTCTTTATTTCACTACTCCTCTTATCTCTTTTTTTCTTCCTGCTACTTCTTCACTGATTCTTTTGACCCCTTTCTCCTCTTTTTTGCTACAACAACCGCTCTAAGAATAATAAGACCTGCTCTAAATTTGCGACTCCTCTCTACTTCGTGATTATGCACAACTTTTCTCTTGTATTTGGCAATGTTGAACAAAGTGGGTACTTCTTGTTGATTTCCTTCCTAAACATCCTACTCATGAACTGCATTGTAAGGGCTTGCCTCATTTCTTGGTGCATGTGCTCAAAAGGCATTGTACCAATTATTTATCTTCTCCTTCTTTTTCCGTCAATAAGACTCATAAGGCCACGTAAAATATAACAGGTAAAATTATCTTTTACACACTTCTCTAGTATTATATCTATGAAATCTCATCTTAGCAAACCTAAGGTTGGTAAGCTCTTCATCTTTTGTCTCTACAGTATTCAAGCTCTTGAGCTAATAGGATGCCACCTGTAGAGGAAAGGAAGGCCAAGGTGCCTTCTTCTTCTTCTACAACAACTGAGATAGGCATGTGCTAAGTTGATAAACAACCTCTTGTGTGACCACTTTATTGGTCACATACCTTGGAAAAATATGTGGAGGCTTTATGAGAACCAACCACTCTAAGGTATGTGCCTTGAGGTGAGGCAAACCAATATTCTATCTCTGCAACTGCTATCCTAGCTTCATGGGGCATGTAAGGGGATTCCTCCTTAAAGATGATTTGTTACAAAACATTGAAGAAGTGTTCAACAGGATTTTCATATACTCCTTTGTAGTTATAATTTGACAAAACTATGTAATGCAAATAGATAAGGAGATATCTTAGGGTCCACTTCCATTCTAGAGTTGGGAATTCATGGAGAGCACAAATACCATCTAGTAAGTAGGTAGACATGTAGAAATTTGGTTGCTTGCCCTGTTTTGGTTCTTTCGCCTTGTTCAAATTAATCTTCGGCTACTGGGATAACAAATTTTCCCTGTTGAATACTTTCCCTTCTATGACAAGTGGATAAAGCATGAAGGTCCAACCTTTGTTGAAGGATTCAATATTCTTTCATCCATAGATCTTGCAATACATAACCATCAAGTACTAGTAAACAATTTTTAGGGACTTGGTATTATAGGTACTAGCAAGCTTCTGGAAAAACTTAGTTAGTTCCTACCACCACAACTTGATCACTTATTTGGTGTTCAAAAAACTTCAAGTTGCATAAAATTGAGATTCGAATTGTTGTTCAAGCTTAGGAAACCTGTAATACGAGTGAAAGTAATGTAGCTCATATGAGGCGAGATACTTCCTACTAAAACTGTTGACCACCATGTTCTTAGTGCCTAGACCATGCAATATAAATTTGATGTCATCGACACAAGGCAACACAGGATACCTACAGGAAACTTTATGGAACCATGATTGTTTGATATTCTCATAGGATTCCTTGTCCTCCAAATCTTATGAAAACTCCTTTAAATTGAATACATCTTTGTTGGTGAGCCTTGTAACAATAGAATATTTTTCAATGAAGCATTGAGTGTTTGATGAAAGACTGATATGTGCTAGATCTACAATACCCGGTGAAAGAAATGCACTCATGGAGACAAAAATTTAGTTTGAGAAGAGATAAGCTTATCTAACAATAAAATAAAAGTAGAAGGAAACCAATGATAAGAGGGATTTTGTAATGCTAGAGTACAAGGGAGGGAAGGTGACCTCACTAATCACTGGAAATGCACACTACACAATGTCTAAGGGAAGATTGTGTGGGTCTTAAATGCAAGGGAGACTGAATGGGGATTGGAACTATGAAATGTGAAGTTACTGCTGGAGGGAGGCCTTCCACTATGCAGTGCATAGTTATAAATGGAAGGAGGGCCTCACTGGTAACTCAGTTTGTGCAATGTGCAACCAGAGCCTAGGGATTGAATAGTGCACAACTACAAAGGGTAAGGGGGAAGTCTCTACTTTAAGAGATTGGAAAATGTGTAGTTGAGGAGGAAAGAAGGTTCCTAGATTTACATAGTTTTCTTTGATAGAAGGAAAATATTGAAATTTTATAACTAAATGGAGGAAGGATGTGGATCAGCTCGAGATTCAACTAACAAGTCACTCACATCAAGCATAAAATATAATGAAAGGAAAAGGACATGCATGCATAAATACATCCAGAAAAAATGATTACTAGTAGGCAAAAAGACAAGGAATTCAAAGTGACATTAGAAAAGAAGTGTAAAAGGTTGAAATGACACTTGTAAAAGCTAGTACTTGTAGAAATGAAACTTATTATATGAAAAGCAAGACAGAACTAGATTTGCAAAATAAAAAGTGGAAAAAAGTGATAGTTGAGAAACTTGCCTGTAAAAGCAGTGCAATTGCAACCAAAATCTCCTTGTGCTCACGAGAATGAATAGAGCCCCAAATATGAGTGTGAGAATGAGCTCTAGGATGAATTTCTTGTTGGCATTAGGATTCTGGTATGGCTCTATGATATAGGTGTTGTACTTGATGGCAACCCACTCAAGTGTTCAGGCTCTCAAAATGATGGAAATTAAGAGGCTCGCAGGTGAATGGTTCAAAATGTGCGGACCCGCAGGTTACCCATACAGGAGGTGCCGTCGGACCCGCAGGTTACCAGTCCAGAAGGTGCGGACTCCAGTGCACACATTTCAAGGGAGTGAAGCGCGCTCACATGGGGTTTCTTATGTTTGGTTCGTGGTATTTAGCCCACCGTTCTTGATTCTATGGTTTTGGCCCATAGTATTGCTTTATATTATTATTATTATTGAGCCCCATGTTTTTAGGCCCCTTGTATCGGTTATCTATGGTATTGATCCATGATTTTAGGAAGAGCTTGCCTATATAAAGCAAAGGAGATCACTTGGCTAAGTATCTTTTTGCAAATTGAATATCTTAAGATCGGAAATATTGGGTTATTGTTTCAAAATCTTGATCTATATAAAAGTGAAGTTAAAGGCGAATCCATGAAGGGTGATCTCTTGAGTGCATGATCAGATCTGAGCATCTGACTATCAGTATCACACTGGGAGACTTCCATTTCATCCCTAATCAGAGGTACGCAAGTGATTAACGGTGCAAGTGTGTGGGTACGTAGAGAAGAAGAAGGAGAAGTGCGTGGGTATGCAGAGCAGAAGAAGGCATAGTGCGTGGGTACGCAGTGTGACAAAGGTTCAAGTGCGTAGGCACAGGGAAAGCACGCGGAGCTCCAGAAGCCGTAGGTGCGTAGGTACGTGACGCGATAGCATTTGTGGGTCTATGGCTACAGTAGCAGTACGCGGCGCGATAGTATCTGTGGGTGCGTGCCTATAGTAACAGTACACAGCGTGATTGAAGAAATAGTGCGTGGGTACGCGGTGAAGCAGAAGGGTCTTTGCGGGTATACGCAGGGGAGCAAAAGGTGAAGTGTGTATGCACGCAGACCAGAGGAAGAAAAACTGTGTATCTATCTTAAGACCTCTTGTTGGCTGAATATTTTCTGTTGATAAGGGGTTCTGGGTTTAGTTTACTGTTACTGTTGATCTGGTTACTGCAGTTGACTGGGTGATTTACTTGTACTTGATGATCTCTTGATGTTTATGGATCCAGTTTGAAAATTTATGAAAAGTGGTCCTTG
>APFE030507692.1:0-13798 GCA_000404065.3 Pinus taeda | reverse complement strand
CACTTGGTCTTGTAATTTTGATATATCATGTAGCATTTTTTCCTCTTCTTCATGAGTCATGCTAGAGCTTTCAGGTTGTTTACTAGGTGTTTCCATTTTCTTTCTTCGAGGCATCAATTACCGATAATAATTCTTCACTATTCCCTTTGAATTCCTTTAAACTAATTTTTTAAACCAAGCTTATGCAAATATTAAAAAAAATACACACCTTTTTTCACTTTGTAGGCACTCCATATTGAATATGATGTATCTTTGTAATTTCAGATCTTTCAGTTGTGAAATTGCGACCTGCAGTAGCCCTCTATGTCCTCTTTCCAATGCCACCAGTCTGATCGAATTTAGATTCTCCAAGAAGGAGTTATGCACAATCTCCCAAGATGACCTGATTATATACCTTTTCAGAAGAGCGAACTTGTATGAGGTGCCACATGTCACTGTTTTGACCTTCAGGTCTAAAAAATATACACAAGAAACTACAGTATGTCCACTTTCTATAACTTCTTATGAAATTGCAATCTGATGCTCAAAACAAAAGTTATGACGATTTTCCCAAGGTCACCTGTTTGGAATGTAATTTAGGAGTCTATAAAAAAGACCAACTTCCTCAGATCATATCTCTGCAAATATAGCGCGAAAAGCTCTGAAATTCGAACTCGAGGTTCAACGCGATTTCGTCTCAAATGGGTTTTTTTTGTTCGCTTCTGAAACGTCGTAAAAAAGAGTTATAGCGAAAATGCCACGATGACCTATTTGGAGCAGCGAAACCCTAGAATCCAAAGCTCCGATACCAAATGTTATGAAACCAGCTCACAAAAAGATAGAAAAGATAGATCAACGCCTTAGAATTCAGCGTCCTTCGAGGGGGCAACCTCCTTTACATTACATAAAATGAACAATTCTTGGATGATTCAAATGACAAAACCTCCTTTCTATATATAGGAGTCTAAGGAGTCACAATATAACCAAGCCGACCTAACAATAATAATATAAAGGCACAAAAATAACAATAGAGGGATTCTATGGGGCACAATAATAACAATATGGGGACAATAGGGGCACAACAATATTAATAAGGGATACAACTACAATAGTAATGGGGGCATCATTAGTATTATAGGGATCTAACAGTATAACTGCATAACTATGTAAGTAAATGAAAAGGAAGCTCCAACAAAGCATGACATATTCGTTTGTTCTTTTCCAAATAATCAATGCAAGCTTAGATGTGCATTGCTCTTCATTTTATTTCATGATAGTATGTAACAAAATAAAGTTGAGCTATGATGAGCTCCTGTTCAATCATCCTATGTTTTTCAACAACAAAATTTGCCCTGGTTTCAGCTATAACTCCATTAAGAATCTCCTGACTTGTGGCACATCCTTAAATTTAGTTTCATCATCATATACTTTCTTGATGTAGAGGCATTTTGTAGATAATTAATGATAAAGGTTGTATTATCATCCCCTTGAATAGTTTATTAAAGCTCAATTTGTCCACAAAGTACAACATTATCTTTAAATGTTGTCGAGTTCAATGATATAACAGGATGTCAACTTGGAATATGAAATAGCCATGGACTACACAGAAATTGTAGTGATCATTAAAGATTCACACATTATCTTCTTATATTGACCACTGAACATCAAATTTCATAGGCAATGTGATGCCCAATCTGTTCGATGTAGTGTTAACCTATATTGCAGTGAATTCCTCAAGAATTGAAATGCAACCATTCTTATTATATAAGAGCCGAGTAAAAGTTGGTTCAACATTTTAATGATGATTGAAATCAAGTAATAGAATAATATACTTATTATGATGGGGATTTTCTCTAATGAGACCTTTGTATAACTTGACATGTATTTTCCATGCTAAGTACAAAATTGATGTGTTTTAATCTCAAACTGTCGACTAATTGTGGGTAATCTTCAGAAGGACATTCATTGTAGAACCTTTATCAATATTAGTGCAGTCAATAGTGAGTAGTTTAGGCTCCCTTCAAAAAATTCTGAATTGGTTACATGCGATGATAGAAATTCATATTATTCTTGGTAGGAGAGTTAACTATAGGCGAAGAAGCCAGATTGCCACCATGGAAGACATTCACAATGGATGAAGTAAGAACCCGAAATGAAGTCAACCACAAGTTGCTTAAAGGTTTCAAATCTACACTTTCCAATAACACTAACTCAAACTACCTTGGTGGGGCAATGATGATGCCTCCATCTGAGGTTTTGAAGTTTAGTTTTGAGAATCATTTCTTTTTGCTTCTATAATTTGTTATTGTTGGGCACCTAACCACAATATCCTATGTAAAAATTGTTGGAAAATGTAACTAGGCTCGATCTTCATTAATGTATTTGAGTCATCATGAAATGTACTTGTCAAAAGAATAAAGAAAAGAATTTGTATTATTGTATCAATGACCTATTAAAGCATGGGTTTCATGCTTGGGTCATCATTATATTAGTCAAATTCCCCATTGTGGACTCCTAGGATTAATATTGAGTTTATAGTCATTGTACATTCAAAGAGACCCTTCTTGGGCTTTTGAATCATGTAAAAAGGTTTACTCTTGAGTCAAATATAATTTATGTATCCTCCACATCAAGTCAGCCTAAAAGAGATCAAGTCGGCATAAGGACACTAATTCGACCTTACTTGAAGCCTATAAATAGAAGCAAGTCGAATTCATTTGGATCATCTCATCTCAAGCTAGTTCGATATCTCTAAGGAAGTTGGAGAAGTGCAAAGTGGGTCTAAGGAAGCAAAAGGAAGTGCGAGTTGGGTGGGAGTCTAAGGAGAAGAATAAAATCAAACCTTTGGTGCCTCTCTCTCTCCCTGTTTCGTGCCCTAGTTTGAGAGATCGAAGTCTTCCAAGTTTTGTTGTTGCCTGATGCCGGACGCTGCTACCTAGTCGAAGTTGCTGGGAAAGAAGTGTTGTTGGAAAGAGGTCGAAGATCTGGGAAGTTGACTTGGTGTGGAGGGAAGGTTTGGTCTTTGTCTAGGGTGAAGAGTCTCAAAGAATACTATTGAAAGGAAGAGAATTTTTGACTGGGTTTTCCCCTCGAGGGGGATTTTGCCCTAGCATAGTGCCTACATCTTGTGTCTCTTGTATGTGATCTTCTTACACGCATAATATGGTAATTGCTTGATGAAAGATAAGATAATAAAGAAGTATAAGAAGCCAACGTAACTCGCAAGTAAGGAGAATCAAACTCTAATTTATTTGCATAGATTTTCCAACATGGTATCAAAGCTAAGGTCAGGAAAAGTTGAAGATCATTTTGTTGGCATGGATTCTCCCTCTTTGATGAACTACATAAGAATGGGTATCAACACTACTGGAAGCTGGATCAAGAAGGTCGTCCATTACTTATTCAACAAGGTCAAAAGTCAAGGTTCTTGGCTGCTCTTACAGGTTCTCTTAATGATGACAATGCATGTATCATTGATAGTGGAGAATCAAGACAAATGACAACAGAAAGTAAACAACTTCATACACTATCAAAGGAAACATCTTCTCATGCAGTGGAATTGGGTGACAACAAAAGCTATGTTGTTAGAGGCCCGGGATCAACATCGTTGAAGCTGGAAAATGGATCGAAGTTGCTCCTCAACAACATTCTATGTGTTCCAAGTTTGAAAAAGAATTTGCTTTCTATTTCTTGTTTAGAAGATAAAGGGGAAAGAGTAGCTTTTATTGATGGAAAAGTATTGGTTTGGGGAAAAGACTCTAGCATTGATAAAGCTAGGGTTATTGGAGTTCATGAAGGAAGCCTTTATAGAGTCATTACACAACCTCCTCAAGCTTTGGTTCATATGGAAATAAGTCCCATTGAGCTATGGCATAGGAGGTATGGTCATCTACATTATAAGGTCATCCCTTCTCTTAGTTAATTGGTTCGTGGTATTCCCAATATGAAGTTAGATCATGACGGTGTGTGTAAGGGATGCTCCTTGGAAAAACATACAAGAAAGCCATTTCCGAATAGTGAAACTAGGTCTAAAGAGATATTAGACCCCATCCATTCTGATGTGTGCGAGCCCATGTCTGACAAATCACTTGGAGGTCATCTCTACTATGTGACATTCATTGATGGCCATCCTACAAAGACATGGCTCTACCTCTTCAAAACTAAAGATGAAGTATTTGATAAGTTCAAGGAGTTTAGGTCCGAAATGGAAACCCTAATCGAAAGAAAGATAAAAACTCTAAGGTCTAACAATGGTGGAGAATACACTTCTAAGGAATTGATTGCTATTGTAAGGAAGCAAGTATTAAGAGGGAGCTCAATGTTCCCTATTATCCCGAACAAAATAGATTGGTGGAAAGGGAGAAAAGGTCAATTGAAGAAGGCATTCAAACTATGCTCCTTGATCAAGACCTACCAAAATTCTTATGGGGAGAAGCAGCAATGACAGCCGTTTACATTCATAATAGAAGTACTCATATTGTCTTGATAATACTGATAATACAACACCCGAAGAAGTATTCACAGGAAAGAAACCGAGTGTGGATCACCTCCAAATCTTTGGAATTCCAACATACATCCATGTTCCAAAGGACAAGCGAAAGAAGTTGGACTCTACAAGTATCAAGGGAATATTCATTGGATATAGTCTCTCCACAAAAGCATATAGAATCTACATTAAGAAAGGTAGACATATTGAAGTAAGCAAGGATGTCATATTTGACGAAAATCAAGCATACAAGAAATCAAAAGATATTCGTATTGATTTTGATGACGAAGAAGTTCCCATATTTGAAGAAGAAGAAGTTCATCATGAAAACCTTACTACAAATCAAGAAGAAGAAGGACCGAGTGAGCCTATTCAATCGATGGTCATCCCAACCACAAGGAAAAGGCCAATTTGGTTAAAAGCTACATTAGAAGATGTTGAAGGACATGAGGTTGCGAAAGGAACCTTCAGGGAAAATAAGAGACAAAATAGATATTCTGGTTATGATGCATATATGACGAAGTTAATTGAAGTTGAACCATCTATATTCAAGGAAGCTGCTCATCAAGAGGTTTGGAAGAAAGTGATGCAAGAAGAATATCAATCCATCATGAAGAATGTGGTTTGGGAAATCGTTCCTAGACCTAGTGACAAATCGGTTGTCATCTCCAAATGGATCTATAAGATCAAACATGTTGTTGATGGAAGTATAGACAAGTACAAAGAAAGATTCATTGCAAGGGGTTTCTCTCAAAAGGAAGACATTGATTATGAAGAAACCTTTGCTCCCACACCAAGGTACGCTACCATTAGATCTTTGGTTTCATTGGCTACTACAATGGGTTCGAATATCCATCAAATGGATGTGAAAACCACATTTCTGAATGGGACCATTGATGAGGAAGTGTACATCGAACAACTCGAAGGCTTTGAAGTTAATAGCAGGGACTGTCATATTTGCAGATTTAAGAAGGCCCTATATGGTGTGAAGCAAGCACCTACGGCATGGTATGTAAGGTGGATGCATATCTACTTAGAATTGGGTTCGTAAAGAGTTATGTTGATCTGAATCTCTACATCAAGGTCGTGAATGATGAGCTTGTCATTATTCCACTATATGTGGATGATCTATTCGTCATAGGTGTGGAGCGAAGAATTCAAGAATGCAAGAAGATGTTGGCAGTGGAATTTGAAATTAAGGATCTAGGACTGATGCATTGTTATCTGGGTCTACAAGTATGGCAGAGACATGGGGAGATATATTTGGGGCAAGGAAAGTACAACATCAAGTTGTTGCAGAAATATGGGATGATGGATTCCAAGTCGATGACTACTCCTATGATCACCAATCTCAAGAAATTGAGTGACTCTGACTCTAGTCTGGTGGATCCTACCTCCTACCGACAGTTGGTGGGTTCCCTAATGTATCTGGTAAATACTAGGCCAGATATATGTTTGGCAGTAAACATTCTTAGCCAGTTTCAATTGGAGCCTCATCATGATCACTGGATAGCTGCCAAACATATATTGAGGTATCTTCGTGGCACTATATATCACTGCCTGAAGTATGATAGTAAGGAAGTCAAGCTAACTGGCTACACAGATTCTGATCGGCGTGGTAGTGACCCCAATGGAAGGAGCACTACCGAAGGATATTTTAGTTTGGGAACTGCTATGATCTCATGGATGAGTAGGAAGCAAGATTTCGTTGCTTTAAGTAGTGCTAAGGCAAAATATGTGGCTGCATGTGAAGTAACAAAGGAGGTTGTTTGGTTAAGGAAGCTTCTGACAAATTTGTTCGAGAAGTCTCTGGGTCCTACTATGATTAATTGTGACAATCAAAGTTGTATCAAGATGTCTAGAGATCCCGTGTTTCATGCTAGAACAAAACATATCAACAACAAGCTCCACTTTATTAGGAACCCGGTGCAAGATGGGATTGTGAAGTTAGAGTATGTCTCGACAGATGAACAGGTAGCACACATACTAACAAAGGCTTTTCCTAATAAGAAATTTGAATATCTAAGGAACCTGCTTGGTTTAGTAGATATTGTTGATTGTATTGATGATAAGAGTTTGGAAGAGATATATTGAAGCTTTGCGAGTGAAGCATTGCCTGGGAGGACATCTGGCTGACACTTTGTGTTGATGCCTCGGTCCCAAATTAGGGAATGTGGCGTGGGTCGTAGAGCTCTGACCATGGATACACACCTAAGTCCCTGGGTTGGTGGTTAGCAAGTAAGCCTAATGGTAGCTAGAGATGCTGAAAAGTCAAGAATCTAGTTCATGGCATTGCAGTGCCTAAATTGATGAGAGGCCAATGGATAGATTGCCCTAGTCACGGATCTAGTCCATGGCATTGCGATGCCTAAAGTTCTTCATTGCTCATATGGTTTGAGATCTTCCATTGTATTTGTATATTATGAATACCTCCCTAGTTAAGAGGGAGCATTGATAAATGTAACTAGGTGAGTCATCATGAAATGTACTAGTCAAAAAAATAAAGAAAAGAATTTTTTTTATTGTATCAATGACTTATTAAAGCATGGGTTTCATGCTTGGGTCATCATTATTTTAGTCAAAGTCCCCATTGTGGGCTCCTAGGATTAATATTGAGTTTATAGAGTCATTGTACATTCAAAGGGACCCTTCTTGGGCTTCTGAATCATGTAAAAAGGTTTACTATTGAGTCAAATATAATTTATGTATCCTCCACATCAAGTCAGCCTAAGGACACTAATTTGACCTCACTTGAAGCCTATAAATAGAAGCAAGTCAAATTCATGTGGAGCATCTCATCTCAAGCTAGTTCGATATCTCTAGGGAAGTTGGAGAAGTGCAAAGTGGGTCTAAGGAAGAAAAATGATGTGCGAGTTGAGTGGAATCTAAGGAGAAGAAGAAAATTGAACCTTTGGCACCTCTCTTTCTCTGCTTCGTGCCCTAGTTTGGGAGATCGAAGTCATCCAAGTTTTGTTGCTGCCTAACACCGGAAGCTGCTGCATAGTCGAAGTTGTTGGGAAGGAAGTGCTGTTGGAAAGAGGTCGAAGATCTGGGAGACTGACTTGGTGTGGAGGGAAGGTTTGGTCTTTGTCTAGGGTGAAAAGTCTCAAAGAATACTATTGAAAGGAAGAGAATTTTTTACTGCGTTTTCGCCTCGAGGGGAGTTTTGCCCTAGCATACTGCCTACATCTTATGTCTCTCGTTTTGTGATCTTCATATACACATAATATGGTAATTGCTTTATGAAAGATAAGATAAGAAAGAAGCAACAGAAGGCAACATAACTCACAAGTAATTATCAAGTAAGGAGAATCAAACCCTAATCTATTTGCATTGATTTTCCAACAGAAATTAGACTTTGTACATGAGATATTTTGTATGTAAGCTTGTGATTTTGCAATAATGTTATACTTGTCAAAGTACCACTTTTATAAGGGCCAAATGACCTTCTTAATGACTGAAGTCTTAAGTTAGGTTTTGTTAGGGTTTTTGCATCATTATTGTTTCAACAAATCCTTGGAAAATATGTTGGATAAACCCTTTTACAACTATAAGACTAAAAACTTGTATGATATGGTAAGGCACACTTCCACCATTGTCCCTCACTTGAACAAAAGATGTTAGGTGAAGGACCTCGTGGTGCGTTGGTTGAGATGGTATAAATATTAAATACATCTAGAAGTCACTTTCTTGGTTTTTTTTATTGGAGTAGGGCAGCAAGGGTACTACTTGGCTAGGTGCGAAGGCTTGCAGAGAGACCCACAAGATAGCCACTTAGCAGATTATTAATTTAATTTATTATTTCCTAAAGTTGGACTTAGGAAAAATTAAAAAGCCTACAGTCAACATGTGATTAGATCTTAGCCCTTATCATGAAATAATCTCATCCATTGATGATCATGGTGGGGCCAGGTCAACTTACTAGGGGGAATAGGGCGCAGAAGTGGTCAGTTCGATTGGCATAAAGTGTGTGTGTTAACTCAACTTAAGGAGTAGGGTTTAGCAACCAAGAGAGAAAGAGAGGGCCGCACTGCCTCTATCTCAACTCAGCATTAAGGCAATTCATATCCAGCACACAGAAGGGTGCAGAGAGAGTCATACAATCAGTGAGACCATACTTCACAGGCCATATAGGTCGAGCCACTTGTGGGGGTGAATTAGTTTTGTATTGGGAGTTGTTCAGAGGGGGCTTTGATGTAAAAAGTAAGTGTTTCTTTGCTTTAATAATTTCCCAATAAAGATTTGTTGAAGCTTATAAAAACACACACAAATTGTAGGTTTTCCCCAGATTTGGGGTTTCCTAGGTATTTCCGGTGTTGCATGTGTTGCATGTGTTTTCCTTCAGTTTTATTTACTTCCATTGTGCATGCTATGGTTAGAAACTCAGTAGTGTTTGTGATTTTATTTTCAAAACAGCGGTTTAGTTGTAATTTTGGTTGCATGCTTAGAAAATCTTAAATTAATTACTAGGTTTTATGGAAATATAACATGGCATCAAAGCGTAGCCTTTGACTAAAGACTGAGCACAGTGTTTTATCTTCAAGAGCAAGTTTTGCATTCAGAGGGAGCAAATTTACCAATTCGACTTGGCCGCTAGCGTTTCTCAACAAGTCGACTTGCTAGAATGGCATACCAACGTCTCAGATTTGATGATAAGTTGGATGGAGTGTCCAACTTCTGTTGATGGCGTGAGAGGATTAGCGTGGTGTTGGAGGAAGAAGGGGTTGGGAGTTTGTAGAAAACATCCTAGCTGCACCCCTCAGAGGTGTTGAAGAATCTAGAGCAATTAGGAGTAGAATGATTCTTTGGGACTAGATAACAATTTGTGATGTCTTTTTACAATTTGTCTTCATTAGCTTAATCTTCTTCTCTCTTATTAATACATGTGTGTGTGTTTCATCAAATTGTTATCTAAACATAAAACGAAGAACACACGATATTGGCTCTTTACTAGTGCCAAAACCTCTCTTCTCTTGAGAGGAAAACCCTTCGGTAAGTTTTCACTTACTGAAGCTTCTTTCTTGATCAATGCCAAACCCTAGACCCTTGACTAGAAGATCCTCCAAGCACAAGTCAAGTCCTTCCTTTTCTCTGCACTATGTTCCCTGACACTTTGTCCACCTCCTTCCGGCACTTCGCTCTTCCTTCCACTGTTAGTAGATCTTCTAGAAGAGATACTTTATCTTTTGTACTTAGTGATATCCTTCACCTAAGGATACTCATTCCTTCTCTTGATCGTCCAAGTTTTTTCTTGATATAAAGTGGTAGGCTTAGTGTGACAGCACTACAGCCCTAATTCTCGCATGTGTGAGAGGTACCCTAGAGAATTAGGGTCCTTTTCCTTCGCTAGAGAGATAGGCTTCTTCGCGTGGCTTGGGAGGCCTTGTAGGCCTAGTTTCAAACCCAAACAACACCAGTTCATGGATTGTTTGTCCCTACTGACATACCCACATGTTTGTCTTCCTATTCTTCGCACGTGTCACTGTTTCTAGCCCTAGAAACAGTCCTCAACCTTCACTTTTCTTCCTCCTTACTTCGTTGTACTTTGTAGACCCTTTTAGACTTATTTCTCTTCACTTTAGCTCGACTTCTTCCTTCGCTAATTTCAGAGATGATTGCATACTCTTTGGAGGAGTGGACAACCTCTATATATAGAGGATTGTCCCTCCTTTCGGCCAACTTGCTGCCTTCAGGCCAACTTAACTTCCTTTGCTTCGATGGGTGCTTTTAATGGTGCCATTGCTTCTTTTGATGGTGTCTTTGCTAGGAGGAGACTTGACTTTGCTTGGAGGTGACTTCTTTGACTCTTATACACAATGTAACATACCCTTAAGGTCTTTAACATAATTCTTTTGACCTTTTGACTTACCTATAGCACTTAAATATGTGCTAGACCTACTTCAATGAGCAAGAAACTCATTGACATATATAAAAATAATACTTCTTTTATTGGATAAATACAAATATCAAAAGTACATATATGAAGACCGAACCTAGTCACATTTCTTTCAACAGCAGATGGCTCAGCATAATGAGAAAGATGCCAAGGAAAGAAGAATCATCTTGGAAGGAGTCAAATTCCACATTATTCCTCAGTTTACCGGAAAGAAGACAGCCAAAGCTATGTGAGCAGCCATTATTGGCCTCTATCAGGGTTCATGTCAGGCCAGAAAGCTAGTGCTGAAGGATAAATTGAGGACCATCAAAATGTCCAATTCAGAATCCATGGTGTCTTACTTCACCAAATTTACCTAAGTAAGGGACAAGTTGGTTGGTGTGGGCAAGACAGTTACAAACAAAGACTTGGTGAGTTTTGCCCTGGTGGGTTTCACCAAAGCTTGGGAAACTTACAAACGGAATATGTGCCAAGGAGAAGCTTCCAAACTGGGAGCAACTATGGGGTGATTGTGTCCAAGAAGAAATTCGCAAACATGCTCAGTCAAGGTCTCGTGTCTGTTAGCATTGTAGTGTTGGCATTGATGTCAACAGGTTCATGGTGTTGCATATGCATGTGTGATGGATGTTTGGCTTGGTGGTACTATTGGTTCGCATTGATGTCAACTTAGTTGTGGCATGCCTTAGTGGAGATTTTTTGGAGGATGAGTTGAGATGGACTCATGGCATGTTGTGTTGAAGGCAGACGTTGCTGCTGCAGGTGGTTGGATTGTTGCTCTAGTTGTTTCATATGTCTATATATGTCTTGGAGACATTGGATATGTTGCTACATGTATTGAGTTGTGGCTACTTGTGTTGGAGATGCCTCTACCAGCGTTGGAGGCAGTTGAATGCTATGATGTTGATATTGCAAGAGTTGGAGATGCTGCTACAGGAGTTAGAGATGCTGCTACAGGAGTTAGAGATGTTTCGACAGGTTGTGGTTGTTGCTTGAGGAGTTGGAGGTGTTGGTCTTGGTATTGAGGTTGGCATCTTAGGTATTGTATGTCATTGACTTGTTGTAGATGTTCTTGGCCTATATCATCAGTTGCAAACTTGTTACAGAGGTTCTAAAGGTTTGTCATGGTGTCTCTTACACCCTCTCGCAACTATACTCCAAGTGGTGGCTTAAACAAGTTAGAAACTAGGATTTTAGAGGGTATACGCTAGTTTCCTTCATAGGAACAGCGTACATATGTAGGTTTATCTCACATGAGTAGTGTATACAATCTGGAGATGATTTTCCCTGCATTCCTCGTGTTGCTCAGGTTAATTAATGGTTTTTTTGGCTTGTCTTTGTCGGGTTTTTCCATGTAAAGGTCGGAAAAGGTTAACTAACTTCTAGAAGATAGTTAAAGTGAAGAATCTCTCTCATTAAGTGAAGTTAGTGGTTTGATAGAGTCAATGAGCTGAATACGGAACAAATCAAGCATATGAACAAAGTTGTGAAGCCCAGTAGTTCTTTGTAATTATTGAGTTGAGCACTTGAATTCATACATATATTAGAAGAAGCTCAATGATAGTTTGGTTAGATGAGTGATGTATTGAGTGGGTGTGTGTGTGAAGAAGAGTGTGCAAGTTGTGTGAGGATCATAGTGCAGAATTTCTGGAGCAGTTTGCAAGTGTTGCAACAATTTGTTGAAGTATGTTTTAGCCATCAATTTTGTGTAGTGAGTGAGAAGATGATGTGTGGATTGGAGTAGTGATTGGTGAATGTATTGTTGCTTGTGAGTATTTGGAGTTTGGAGATTTCGATTTTTATTTGTGCCTTGATGCTATGTTATTGTAGTTCTCATGTTGAGCAATTATTGGTTCTAGTTTGAACATTTTGAAACGAGAACCACATGGAGGAAAAGAGTTGGAGGACTCAGGCAAAATCAATATAAATGAGCAGATTTCTCAATCCAATGGTGGTTGGATAGTTCAGCAGAAACTGGGCAAGGCCCGTTGGTCGTGGTAGCTTCCAGCAGATCGGAGTCTTTAGAGTTGCTTGATAGTTCAGGGGTAACCTGGCGAGGATCGTTGATCATGGTGGCCTTCAACGGATGGTAATCCGTAGATCCGCATGAGAAACAACCTCCATTTGATAGTAGCCATGTATATCTCTATGTAAAGAATTTTCTTGACATAATAGAATTTGAGCAGCGCAGCAACAGTGGGTGGTTTTTTGCCTTGGAGAGGATTTTCCACCATAAATATTTGTGTCCATTGTGTGATTGCTTTCATGGTTTCTGGTTTACGTTTGATGCACTAATCTCTAATTACGTATTTCAATTTATGCATGTTTAAAGATTAAATAATTAGGGAAAAAGTTTGTAAGTGCTCACACTATTGATTCTGTGAAAATTTCTGAATCTACACATCAAAAACCCTACTGCAATAACTGATTTATCATCTCCTACTTGTTCTTTACATGAACAAGTTACTTAATTACATAAACATCGATGAAAAACATTATTGCAATGTACACATACACATAGATCATGAACGAAAATAAACTGAGACAATCACACAAGGGGCACCATTATTTTTGGACAATCGTCCCCAGAAAAACCCAATTCGGAAAAACCAGTGCAGCATATAGAGGGTTTGTATTATTAAGCAGGTTCTTAAATACAACTAGGGTGCCAGATATGGCTCACCCAATAGAGAAAAATCCTGCCATAAGCACCTCTATCCGGAGACAGATATTCTAGCAAATTCAGCAACTAGATGATCAAACCCCACAGTGACCCGGTTGTTCCCAGTGCTGGACAGCGATGGCTGCTCCAAGCTCTGCGTTGGAACTGTGTCACTCCTCTAGGAGTTGTGTCACCCTCACAGTGAGCCTCCCTTGCTCAGAAAGTCGATTTTGTTGATCTGGTCCTTCTTTGCCCCACAGAATCTCCCCAACACTGCCTCTAAGGGCCTGCGTTAGCCTCTACGGCTTATGCGTTAGCCCCTACAGCCTCTACGTCACCCTCTCTGGGACTGCGTCATCTCTCCCAGCGTTGCTCTGCCTCTCTACTATGTATTCTTCGGCCTCGGATTGAAGTTCCCTTGCCGAACTACCCCTCACTACAACTCAGATCACTAGCTCAATTTTCTCAGCAAACCTCGCCCTAGAAAAATCGAACTCTTTGATCAATTCGATGTATCTCCAACCGACCCTCACGCCTCCTCTTATACTTTTCCTGTTGATGAATCAATGGCCGAGATTAAGTCTCTAATCAACGGCTAAGATTAAAACTGGCTTGATCCTCGTCACTTAGAACTTTCTCACGCATATTCTTATTAATACACATTAATATTTTTATTTTCCTAAGTTTAGACTTAGGAACCCATTAAAAATATTAATTATTTTAATAACTCCTCATTCGGGTGGAATTTCTCCAAACGATTTATGGGTCTTGGAGATCT
>APFE030507685.1:0-26914 GCA_000404065.3 Pinus taeda | reverse complement strand
TTTTTAAATCTAAATCTAAAACTAAACTAAAAAAATTTAAAATCAAAACTAAAAATCAAAACAAAAGAAACTAAACCTTAACTTTTTTTATTTTATACATATTTTTTAATTAAAGTGAAACTCAAAAAACATATATGCTATACTTAACCTAAGAATTAAAAAATCTAAAATCTAAAATCGTAAAACCTTTTTATTTTTATTTTTTAAGTCTAAATAAATTTAAAACTAAAACAAATTTAAAACTAAAACAAAGCTAATCTAATGCATAAAGATTAAACGAAGCCTAACTAAAATCCTAAGTCAAAATTGTAAAACAACTAAAATAAAAAAATTTGAAAATCGAACTATGACTAAACCCCATCGATGAATAACCAAACTAACCCGTACCTACGCTAACCCAACGCATACATAACTGGAGAAACGAGAGCGATTTATCTAACCTGCGAGGATAAAAAATCGATTGCGGCTTACCACGTTTCCAACTGTGTCAATTGAATTTTTACTGTGCGACCATGGCGATACCGACTGAAACCTCGACTGGCATTTACCTTCGACTGAAAAACGCTGGACCGGAGCTGATACGGCTTACCAAAATCGACCCTTTTCTTTGATATTTAACTGTTGTAGATGGCAGGGAGCTTGACGGCGGACGGAGAAGAGCTTCAGGCTGACGGGTGAACCCCTGATCCACGCAGCACCCCTGATCCACTCAGCACGTTTCAACCCAGCCAGGTCGGGATCGATTCGTTTTCATATGCAGGTTGATCGGTGCTTGACGGGCATGGAACTGATGGTATATGCACAGGGTATGATACTCAACGGAAATGAATGGCACTACCCACGTCTTTCTGGAGTATATCGCAGCAGAACCGGCTTGAAACTTCACGCACAGTCTTAAAATTTTTTTATCCCAACTATTGCTTTTTGTGGGTTTTGTAACAGACGGAGGCTGCATGTGCGTATAGGCTTGGGCAGCAAATAGAAAACGTAGTGGCAGGAGAGGATCTCGACTTTGAAAACAACAGCGTGAGAGGGAAACTCATCCATAAATCATTTACACATTCAAAATACTTTGAATCGTTTCGATATTTTGCAGTTTCGGATAGATTGTGAAGGCAAGGATGAGAGCTGAGGAAGAGGATGGCATCGTGAATTCAGGTGCGTGGAGCTGAAAGGCATATGGTGTCCTGGCTGCACGTGGGAGAAGGATAATGGCGGCAGAAAAAGAACAAGGAATGACAACGTTTTATCTTCAGATCTGAAAACAAACGATATCTGAAACCCCTGCACAGCCAAAATAGTGCAGATAATCCTTGAAAATCCTCAAAAATCCTGCAACTGTGAAGACTTCAGAAAAATCTCTCATGCAAATTTAAATAAACCGAATGATAGACCGAGGATCAAATCCGACTGGGCTCAGCAAAATGCTTGTGGGAGTTGGCTGGTTCAGCCGAGAACTTCCCCGAACGCCCACAAAAAATCCCTTCAGAAAATGTTTTTTGCACAGCTCAAAACAACCATCAGTAAAGAGGGCAAAATGCTGCTAGATCTCAGGAGGTAATGGAGATACTTGCCATTACTTCAGAAACCCTAACAGCACCCAAACCCTAGCAGGTGAACAAGATACCTGTGCTCACAATACTCTACAGAAAGCTATTATTAACAGCTGAAAATAACATATGCAGAAAATTAAACAATCTCACAGCATTCAAGAGAGTAACACCGGCAAGATATGGACCCCAAAGTCTTCTTTTATTAACCAGAAACAGATTTACAAGAGAGCTTCTTCAGTCTTTGACTCACAGATCCTATGATCTAAAATGAACCCCTAAAACCCTATATAAAGGAAATGATCCCAACGGCTAGTTCGAGTGTTATCCATGTTGAAATGATCTCGACCGTTTGATGAGGATCAAGGACATCTCTTTGATTCTCATCCGTCGATTTAAAATATTTATTATTTTTTATTATTTTTAAAATTATTTTTTAAACTTTTATTATTTTTTTATTATTTATTTTTTTATTTTATTTATTTTATTTTTTAATTTTTATTTATTTTATTATTTTATTATTATTTTTATTCATTTTTTAATTTCTTAATTCATTTTAAAATGGATCATCGAACTAAGACCTTGGAAACATCACCTATGACCTAGGACTTAGGACTCATGAGGGGATTTAAAACATTTTTCGACCCTCACGACACATTACATCATGACTTTAACAATTTACATCTTAAGGGAGAAAAACCCCTTTAACATAGACCCTCACAATATCGCCCAGTTCTGCGACACAACAATAATCTAGCAGATCAACACACTAGGATTCTCCTAAAATTCCAATGACAAAATTTATCCCGGCTTTGGGGTCAGGTTTGAAGGAAAACTCTGCCGATCCGTGGATCGGTGAGACGAAAAACCTTCCGGGACATAGATTATCATAAGAAAGTTAGGTCCACCTAGGCAATTTACCGACACGACTCATATCTGCTAGGATTATTTACAATTAATACATGCAGACTGGGTTTACAATTAGATTGATCAAGCTGCTGATGACTGTAGGATGGCACGGACACGCTGATCAGGTGCTGCCCCTTTTTGCGAAGAAAAAGGGGGTGTACTGCATGGGTAGTTGACCAGTAGAGGTCAACAAGATGCAAATGGGACATTAAAGGGGCGTTAAGAGTGCATTGACTTGGATTTGATTGATTTTGAGTTGGCGTCGCAAGATATCTTCCCAGATGTGGGTCACTACATTAGGGATCTCCAATGCATTACAAACTTTGAGACTTCCATGAAGAATGATGGTCATAGCCAAAGCGGTGTGCATACATATGGATATGGTTGATTTCGAGAACAAAGATTGCTTTGAGATAATTGGAAAGTGACAGGAAAAGTACAATAAGTGATCACCTTTATAGGGCTACTCAACAAGGGCTCCCATAAATCATCAGTCAAAGTAGATCCACCTTCTGATGTTGTCATATCACCGTAAGAGATAAGAATATTGCATGATGCTTTCTTTCTCATACTATTCTTCTCTTTCCCTGACCCATCGAATGCTGAATGAAATCCATTCCTTCTAGTACTAACCTTTCTCTAGTGGGTTGTGGATTAGAATAGCCTCATAAGGTTTCCATAATTAATATGCTCTTCCAGGTTGAGCGATTCTCTGCTTTAGGGAGGGACCATTGTGAGAGAAACCTAGGCGTTATGTGGCGAGGTTTTCTCAAGATAATAATAGCAGCCCCATTCTTACTTTTAATAATGAACCCTTTTTCCTATATCCCCTCTCTCAGTTTTTTTTCTTTCCCCTTTCCTTGGCTACAGCAACACTAATGGGTCTCTTCAAGTCATTTTCTCAGGTAGGGCCCAACTTGAGATGGCTTCTTCTTAGATGGGACCAATCACCGTGCCTCTCCATTGCCTATTAATAAATTTGGTCTTTGTTTTCGCATCCTATAGACTTCAGCCATGGGATCACATCTCTAACCATTGCTCCAATGCTTTCTTCTACTCGTCTATTGCATTCCCCAGCTAACGCTAAGATTGTCAACTTTTTCTTCTTTGCTTCTTTATTTGTGCTCTAGAGTTCTCAATTCTCACCTCTTTCATTTGCTATCTCAAATAATGTTGCCACCTTCCTTTCAAATCGGTTGATCTAGTTAGTTTTTGTAATATTCTTTAGTTATCCAGAAATCCCCTTAAGAAATATGTGAAATCAACCAAGAAATATAATTCATGATGAACACCAAAGATTTCATGAAAATGTTTCACATTATGGAAAACCGGTTTCAACAATTCACAATGATTTGCAAACGAGTAAGATTTCTCTATTTATAGGTTAGGATCTCAACATCCTTCCTCCTTTTGATAGAAAAAACAAGTGACTTTTCATCCACAATATGCTTGACGATTAAGTCAAACTACAAGTTATTTCATTACATTACGTAAAACTGTAAAACATCCCACTAATTAAAGGTTTGATTTGACAAAATGAGGTCTGGTTTGACCTAAGGGTACAACGTTCCATCAAGAATAGCTTGACATTGGTTAAAAAATTAACTTGAGCGATTGGGAAGTAAAAAATTCCACTTTGTTTGCACAATGTTGCAGGAATCAGGACGTTGTGCTTTCCAACGGCTAGTATAATGTGGAGAACCTCCCTTTGGTCAGTGAAAAGATGATTCAAACCATGCTTTTAGGCTCCGATGGCTGTTTGGTCGAATAAGGAATGTGCCTTATTTCCACTAGGTCTATGGGGTCAAATCGATGCTCCTCGAGTTGGTTGATCAATCATTGTGGATTATGGCCGGAGGTGGAGCCCCATAATTTAAATGAGCTCGCGCCTAATCGAGAACAAGTTTTGAAACCAAGCCCTACTAGAAAGGATTATACTTGGGGAAAATCCTTCAACAAATAGATCAACTATGATGCAAAATAAACCGAATCCCTTGGTGAGGAGCACTAGGGCATGGCCCAACATGAAGAAACAAACTCTACCTTACATCAACAAGAGAGATGTGCGAGTAAAACCCTAGCCATCCCTTAGCAAGTGACCAAGCTTCCTTTCAAATGGGTTGATCTAGTTAGTTTTTGTAGTATTCTTTAGTTATCCACAAATCTCCTTAAGAAATTTTTGAAATCAACCAAGAAATATAATTCATGATGAACACCAAAGATTTCATGAAAATGTTTCACATTATGGAAACCGATTTCAACAATTCACAATGATCTGCAAACGAGGGAGAGTTCTCTATTTATAGGTTAGGATCTCAACATCTTTCCTCCTTTTGATTGAAAAAAAAGTGACTTTCCATCCACAATACACTTGATGATTAAGTCAAACTACAAGTTATTTCATTACATTACCTAAAACCGAAAAACATCGCACCAATTAGAGATTAGATTTGACAAAAGGAGGTCTGAATTGACCTAAGGGTACAACGCTCCATCAAAATTAGCTTGACATTTCTTGAAAAATTAGATTGAGTGCTTGGGAAGTAAAAAATTCCACTTTGTTTTCACAATGTTGCTTGAATGAGGACGTTGTGCTTTCCAACGACTAGTATAATGTGGAGAACCTCCCTTTGCTCGGTGCAAAGATGATTCAAACCATTCTTTTAGCCTTCTTACTTGATTTTGACTCGAAATGTCCCTCGGATTGCTAGGAGAGTTAAATGACCAGCTCTTTTCCCTCAACATTCCTTCAAATTGATCTCTACATGGTCCAATGGGTAGAAAGGGCAGAGGAAACTCCTTGTCTGGATCCATTTGCCTACTTTTTGTGTGGTTTAAGGCTTGAACTTTCTTGCACATTAGTTTCCCTTAGTCTATGATGTGTGCTTGACCTGCTTTTACATCTTGCTCACTCAAGACATTTTCCATGTTACTTCTTTTAACCTCATTCCTGCACTAGGGGAAGTCACCTCGTTTTGAAGGTACCTAAAAGTTGCAAATGGGACATTAAAAGGGGCGTTAAGAGTGCTTTGACTTGGATATGATTACTCTTGAGTTGGAGGTTGCAAGATATTTTTCCACCGCCTTGGAGGATGCGGGTCACTGCATTAGGGATCTCTAATGCATCACAAACTTTGAGACTTCCATAAAGAATGATGGTCATAGCCAAAGAGGTGTGCATACATATCGATATGGTTGATTTGGGGAACAAAGATTGCATTGAGATAATGGGAAAGTGAGGGGAAAAGCACAATGAGTGATCACCTTTACAGGGCTACTCAACAAGGGCTCCCATAAATCACCAGTCATAGTAGATCCACCTCCTAATGTCCATATCACCGTAAGAGATAAGAATGTTGCATGATGCCTCCTTTCGCATACTCTTCTTCTCTTTTCCTAACTCATCGAATGCTGAACGAAATCCTTTCCTTCTAGTACTAACCTTTCTCTAGTGGCTTGTGGATTAGACTAGCCTCATAAGGTTTCCATAATTAATATGCTCTTCCAAGTTGAGCGATGCTCTGCATTTTGCTTTGGGAGGGACCATTGTGAGAGAAACCTAGGCCTTATGTGGTGAGGTTTTCTCAAAAAAATAATAGCATGCCCATTCTTACTTTTAATATTACCTTTTTCCTATATCCTCTCTCTCTGTTTTTTTTGCTTTCCCCTTTCCTTGGCTACATCACCACTAATGGGTCTCTCTAGGTTGTTTTCTCAGGTAGGGCCCGAATTGAGATGGCTTCTTCTTAGATGGGACCAATGAACGTGCCTCTCCATTGCCTATTAAGGAATTTGGTTTTTGCTGTTGCATACTATAGACTGCAACTATGGGATCACATCTCTAACCATTGCTCCAACGCTTTCTTCCACTCGTCTATTGCATTCCGCAGTTCAACTCTAAGATTGTCAACTTTTTCATCTTTCCTTCTTTATTTGTGCTCCAGAGTTCTCAATTCTCACCTCTTTCATTTGCTATCTCAAATAATGTTACCACCTCCTACTTCTTGGATTCAATTTTTCATCTCTATTGTTGTCCCCTCTTGCGTATTTGGTTCAGTTTTTTGTTCCTAGCTTCAGTAAATTTGATCTCTCTTTCCTCCACTAGTTGATCTCTACCTTTGTCACCTATCTTTCCTTATCCTCTTCTCACCTTCACTCGCTTCTCAACCTCATTGAGATTTGCTATTGTTATTATCTCCTTGTATGTGGAAAGCCATCTACTTTTATGTTGTAGGCTGTGTTACCAAAATCTAGCTGGCCCTAAGGATGGAAGGTCTATGGGTCAAAGAGGTAAACTGAGTGATAACAATGGGACAATGTCCCACAGTCACAAAAACTAGTGTCCCTGATTCTTGATGGGCTTTTCATGATGTAATTTGTCCCATTAGATAAACAATCATCTTTAACTGATGTTCTAGGGTTTGAGGTACTAGGTGATGAGGTAGGACTTTGAAAGGGAAGCTCAATGTGATAATATGCTACTTCAAAAGGGTTTTATCTCCCTATTAGAGACCTAGAAGAAACTTGCACATGATCTAGGGTTTTGTGAACTAACGTTTCTCTTCTAGGGTTTCTTTTTGTGAAACCACCAGTGTAGTTGATACATTGAGCCGTTTGATCTCTGCTCCCTGAGCCGTCTATATATTATTTTATGTATATATTTTTCTATTCTTAAGGCTTTTTGAGTAATAAAAAATAAGGACAATTGCAAAATTTAATAAAAAGAGATGGTTGTTTGGTGGAATAAGGAGTGTGCCTTATTTCCACTAGGTCTTTGGGGTCAAATCGATGCTCCTCTCGAGTTGGTTGATCAATGATTGTGGATTATGGCCAGAGGTGGAATCCCATAAGTTAAATGATTTCTCGCTTAATCAAGAACAAGTTTTGAAACCAAGCTCTACTAGAAAGGATTATACTTAGGGAAAATCCTTTAACAAATAGATCAATTATGATGCAAAATAAATCAAATCGCTTGGTGAGGAGCACTAGGGCATGGCCCAACAAGAAAGAGCAACAAAGGAGTCCGGATCAAGAAGGAAGAGGAAGAGGATGCAGCTCTGGCATTTGTGGGAAAGCAGGAGAAGAGGAAGAACAAGGACCTCTCCAGGGTCAAGTGCTTCGATTGTGGGGAACTGGGTCACTATGCAAACCAGTGTCCGAGGAAGAAGTGGAAAGGAGAGGCTTCTGACTCTAAGGCAATGCCAATGATGGCAGAGAAAGAAGTAGAGGAGGATGACGATTTTTCCATGAGTGCTCATGTGCCACTTGAGAAGAAGTGGGGAGACATCGGCTAGTAGTCAGGAGGACTACAAGCGATGAGTGACAAGATCCTGGAGGTACCCAACCTCTTGGATTATACCTTGCTACGGGAGCCCCGAAGAGGAGTAGCAGGACTGGCGGATGTAGGTAGAGACGGATGCGGAGAGTGCGACAGTGCAAGAGTCCCCAGACAGCGCAAAGCTAGTAGGTTGCAATAGTGCAAGAGGAACGGGAGTGTTGTTCAAGTGCAGGAGTCCTCAGACAGCGCGAAGCTAGCAGGTTGAATCAGTGCAAGAGGAACGGGAGTGTTGTGCCAGTGTAGGATGGCACAGAGAGGTGTGCAACGGTGCAAGATGCAGGGAGTTGTTGTATCACCGTAGAGGTCCGTAGAGGGAGCACTTGTTAGTGGTAGAGAGAGCTTCAACATCGGGAGTGTTTCTAGCATGACAGGGATGTCAGAAGTTGGGTGGATCAGTTACTTACTTATTAGTAACTGAGTTGCAGTGTAGTAGCGGTTAGCAGTAGCACGATGCAGCATGATGAGAGGGGGTTGCAGTGTAGATGCAGTGTTGGGAGTATGGACCAGCAACAACATGGATGCATAGGGAGGTACCGTACGGATGCAACAGTGGCAGTGGTAGGGCCATGGGCAGTAGTATAGGATGCAATAGTGCAAAGGATGTTGGGCGGGGATGCCTAGCATCAAAACAAGTACCAGTGTCGGATAATCAGGGTGATACTTAGCGTGGAGTATTACTAGAGCATAGTCCTCGCTAAGAGGAAGTGTTGATCTGGGGTAGCATCGGAGGTGTTCTAGCCATGAAAATTGGTGGAGAGGCTAAAGCAGATGAGATCTCCAAGGCCCAGAAATGGTTTGGACAGATTGTACCCGGGTTGGGATATATTAAAATAATTAATATTTTTAGTGGAGTTCCTAAGTCTAAACTTAGGAAAAATAAAATATTAATGGGTATTAATATAAAACTGGATTAGAAGGTTCCAAAAGTCATGGATCAAGCCAATTCTAATCATAGTTGTTGATTAGAGATTTAATCTCGGCTGTTGAAGGACCAACGAGAAAAGTATAAGAAGAGGCTTGAGGGTTAGTTGGAGAATACACCAGAGTGATCAGTCATTCATTTTGCTAAAGCAGGGTTGTTAAGTAAAAGTGAATCAGTGATCAGCAGTAAAGGGCAGTGAGTACTGGACAGAGAGGCAGAGACAGTACTGAGGGACCAACATAGAAGTAGAGAGAGTGAGAGTAGTAGCTAGTTTAGGCCACGCAGAGCCCAGCAGAGACAGCGCAGAGGCTAGAGGGACTTTGTCATCCACGTAGAGGTTACTGGAGTGACGTAGAGGGTCCCAGAGGTTGCGCAGTACCTTAGAGGGTTGGCGTAGAGGGTCTTGGGGCTGACGCAGGTCAACAGGAGTCTGGCGTAGAGGCCAGAAGGGCTAACGCTGAGCTTTAGAGTCGCCGGAGAGGGTTTCGTGGGACAGGTTTTCTGAATACCTATTTCCAAATATAGAGGTATTGCTGCCATGTATTTTTCTCTGTCGAGTGAGCCGGTGAGACACCCAGTTGTACTCAAGGAAATACTGCATAATAATAACCCCTCAAAATAACTACACCCATTTTCCTGTATTGGGTTTTGTGTGGGGACATTTGTCCAAAAATAACGGTGTCACTTGTGTGCTTGTTTTCATTCAGCGGATGATTTGTAGATGTTGTGACTGTATTGTGTTTATTTCATTATTTGAATGTTTTAAATAAATTGTTTAGAATTTACAAGTAGAAGAAATAAACCAACAACATACATATCAATTCCTAACGGATAGACATAGGAATTTCAACACCTAAGCCATCTATATATTATTCGATGGTTATATTTTTCTATTCTTGGGGCTTTTTGAATAATAAAAATTAAGGATAATTGCAGAATTTAGTAAAAAGAGATGGTTGTTTGGTGGAATAAGGAGTGTGCCTTATTTCCACTAGGTCTATGGGGTCAAATCAATGGCCCTCTTGAGTTGGTTGATCAATGATTGTGGATTATGGTCGGAGGTGGAACCCCATAAGTTAAATGAGCTCACGCCTAATCAAGTACATATTTTGAAACTAAGCCTTACTATAAAGGATTATACTTAGGGAAAATCTTTCCACAAATAGATCAACTATGATGCAAAATAAACCGAATTGCTTGGTGAGGAGCAGTAGGGCATGGCCCAACAAGAAGAAACAAACTCTACCTTACATCAAAAAGAGAGATGTGCGAGTAAAACCCTAGACATCCCTTAGCAAGTGACTAAGTTTCCTTTCAAATGGGTTGATCTAGTTAGTTTTTTTAGTATTCTTTAGTTATCACAAATCCCCTTCAGAAATTTTCGAAATCAACCCAGAAATATAATTCATGATGAACACCAAAGATTTCATGAAAATATTTCACATTATGGAAAACCGATTTCAAAAATTCACAATGATCTGCAAACTAGGCAGATTTCTCTATTTATAGGTTAGGACCTCAACATCCTTCCTCCTCTTGATTGAAAAAACAAGTGACTTTTCATCCACAATAAGCTGGACGAATAAGTCAGACTACAAGTTATTTCATTACATTACGTAGAACTGAAAAACATCCAACCAATTAGAGGTTAGATTTGACAAAAGGAGGTCTCATTTGACCTGAGGGTACAATGTTCCATCAGGAATAGCTTGACATTGGTTGAGAAATTAACTTGAGTGCTTGGGAATTAAAAAATTCCACTTTGTTTGCACAATGTTGCTTGAATGAGGAAGTTGTGCTTTCCAACGGCTAGTATAAATTGGACAACCTCCCTTTGCTTGGTGCAAAGATGATTTAAACCATGCTTTTAGGCTCTTTGCTTGATTTTGACTTGTAATGTCCCTCAGATTGCTTGGAGACTTAAATGACCTTTTGTTTTGCCTCGACATTCCTCCAAATTGACCTCTACATGGTCCAATGGGTAGAAAGGGCAGAGGAAATTCCTTGTCTGGATCCATTTCCCTGAACAATGTTTTTCTCTTACAAATTAATGTTTCCAATCGTGAAGATATCCTAGACACTACAAACATGCAACATAGGATGGGTGAGCAATGTTTTTCTCTTACAAAATAATGTTTCCCTTTAATTCGTGGTTATAATGTTAATCAACATATGATGATTCCATAGGAGTTGGCATTGGGCAAGTACGGGGAGGTATGTGTATGGTTAATTCATTGCTTTGTTTATTTGTTATTTAGTTTTTTGGTTTATTTATTTGTTATTTAGTTTTTTTCCATGGTTGATTCATGATCTCGTGATAAAATTTTATTTTGTATTTTATTTTGTACAATGAATGACTATAGAGTCTCAAAAGGTTGAGTGGAGAAGATACCTTGGGAAGAGTCTCAAAAGATTGAGTGGAGAAGTTACCTTGGGAAACGTAGATGCAACACATATCGTATGTTTGCTATTATGAATAATTATTGTGTTTAATTCTAAAGTTAACGATTCTAATGTTTTATTAGCTATATGCTTGTTTTATTATCTATCTGCTGCAGATGGGTCGGTTCCCGCCTAGGAATCAAATCCAATTTGAAGGGCAAGGTTTGGACCCAACTATTCCTCTGTACCTATCAAGGCTGCAAAACCCTGAGGCTGTCTCATATAAATGTCCTCTTTCTTGTCCCCATGCAAAAACGTTGTCTTGCATCCCAGCCTAAAGATCTGTTTCAAAATGTCTATTTCAAATTGTCTAATCAACGATAAGTGGTACAAAGATACTTCTAAGATTCAGAGTTAAAGTAGTTAGAAGAATCTGCCTTTCTAACCTCTCCCATAAAAAGGGATAACAAAATGAGTATGGAGAGGCTCGTGGGAAGTCACTTTGGTTCAACCGAAGTTCAGTAAAAGGTATAGCTTAAATTTTGATTTTAGGGGCAGCTGGGTTACCTCTGTTAAATTCGGAAATGGCTGGATTCCGACTTTTAGATCCAACTAAATGAGTATGGAGAAGCTCGTGAGAAGTCACTTTGGTTCAACCGAAGTTCAGTAAAAGGTATAGCTTAAATTTTGATTCTAGGGGCAGCTGGGTTACCTCTGTTATATTCAGAAATGGTTGGGTTCCGACTTTTAGATCCAACTTTGCTACAAAACCGAGTTTGTGATTGGTTTTGTTTCTCCTGCTACATCGATAACATATTTCTAGTTTTGCATAAAAAAAATTCCTATTAGTGAAAAGAAAATAAATAAACACAAATAATAATAAAGTCCAACTTAAACATGAGAAATAAGTTGGTAAACATCAATGCTATGTGAAACTCAATGGAAAATAGAAACTACTGAAAATATCGCTTTATTGTGATAAACAAAAGTATTTGGCGTGCTTAAACATTTTTTTTGTTTTGATGATGTTTTATGCTCCATTCCAGTATGGTTGGTAGTACTAATTTAGACCAAAAGATATTTTTCCCACGCTGGGTACTGAGAGTCAATGCATTCCAATCATTATGTACATACTTTTACAACAATTTATGAAGAGGTTTGAGTCAAAACGTGTCAATCTCATATAATGCAATTGATTTGGTAGTTAGTCAGCTATGTTGTACACAATGACTGAGCTTGGACATATCAGAATGCACTCAAGAACTGATATGCCCGTGGCTCAGTTTCAATGTCTAAGATTATATATTTATTCATCTGATCATTCAGGGAACAAGATCTCATGTTCTTTTCATTCCAAAAATAACATTGTGACATTTCTATATGAATTTTTAGATCTGTTCAACTACTTTGAACACCATCAGAATGAGTAACCTGACAGTTGGAGTGATTATGACTTATATCAGTATTTTTAATGTTGCAGGGAAGAACTTCTGATATTGAAGACAATAAAGCAATCAGTTGAGATGTTCAGTGTCTGCCACAGTGCTACCATATATGCAAATGCGCTCGTGAACCACTGTAGACACATTCCTGAGAGAAAATCTGGCCATATGCCTTTCCTTTTCAGGCTGTTTGGTTCACCTAATTATTGCATTTTTTGGGATATTATTTCAATCAGCTAGACTTCTAACTTCTTGCACATTCTCTTACCAGGGATGGCTTAGCAGAGCCACAAGTTGGGCAAAGTTCAGAGCTACCGCTGGTTTAGGTGTCATTCATAGGGTTCACCTTCAACAATGCAATCTTTGATGGCTCCTTATCTTCCTCAGAATGATTCATCTGGGGGTGGAAGCCCATATTTGGAAGGTGGAGCCTTGTATGCTTTCCATGGCTTATCCATGCAAACCATGGGGAAGGCATTAAAGAGTTTATTTGTGAAAGCTTGTGCAGTACAAGTGTTTAAGTGAGTGTCCTCCTAACTTTCAGCCACTGGTATCTTTTGATGTATAGAACCTTTAATGAAATTCAAATCAAATATTTGTTTTCAAAGCACTGAAAACAAATTGTGGTGATTGTAAAAGATAATTCAACATGGTGCATGCTTGGCACTGGGTTTGGCTGCTTTGGAAACTGCCGATGAAGAGATTTATGAACATGTCAAGAACGTTCTTTACTTAGTGCAGTTGTTGAAGAGGCTGCAGGCGTATGGGCTTGTCGGTGGTTGGAACTAAAAGTGAAAAGGCTAGTGAAATGCTTGCATATGGACATGATACGCAACATAAAAAGATGATCAGGTATTGTTGGTTACTTATGTTTGAACTTTGAAAAGTATTTCAATGTCAAAATACCATTCAAAGATTTATGTTTCCTTGACTTATTCAAGTTCAAACTTTCCACCAGATTAATGTCTATTTCTAAACAATTGTGTACAGAGGTCTGGCCCTTGGAATAGCACTAACTCTCTATGAAAGGGAAGAAGAAGCTGATACACTTATAGAGCAAATGATTCGTGATCAGGATCCAATTCTTTGCTATGGTGGGATGTATGCTCTGGCCTTCGCATACAGGGGCACATCCAATAACAAAACCATTAGCCATCTGTTGCGCTTTGCTGTTTCGGAAGTTAGTGATGATGTGAGAAGAACTGTGGTGCTGGCACTTGGATTTGTATTACACTCCGAACCTGAGCAGGTTTATATGCTATCCTACAGTGTACCCTGTTTTACTTTTTCTTATTTGGTCAATTTAGACTTCCCACCATACTTTAATGTGTCTATTTGTAAACAATTGTGTACAGACGTCTGGCCCTTGGAATAGCACTAACTCTCTATGGAAAAGAAGAAGAGGCTGATACACTTATAGAGCAAATGACTCGTGATCAGGATCCAATTCTATGCTATGGTGGGATATATGGTCTGGCCTTCACATACAGGGGCACATCCAATAACAAAACCATTCGTCATTTGTTGGACTTTTCTGTTTCGGATATCAATGATGATCTGAGAACTGTCGTGCTGGCACTTGGATTTGTTTTATACTCCGAACCTGAGCAGGTTTCTACAGTATCCTACAGTGTACCATGTTTTTATTATTTGATCAATTTGGAATAGCAGTAACTCTCCATGGAAAAGAAGAAGAGGCTGATACACTTATAGAGCAAATGACTCGTGATCAGGATCCAGTTCTATGCTATGGTGGGATGTATGATCTGGCCTTCGCATACAGGGGCACATCGAATAACAAAGCCATTCGTCATTTGTTGGACTTTACTGTTTCGGATATTAGTGATGATGTGAGAACTGTGGTGCTTGCACTTGGATTTGTTTTATACTCCGAACCTGAGCAGTTTTCTACACTATCCTACAGTGTACCATGTTTTTATTATTTGATCAATTTAGACTTGATTTGTTATAACTTTTGTGCTACTTTTTGATGGAGCATTTGGCTCAATATTTTAAGAATAATATCAAGGGGGTCAGTGCATTCTGCCTTCATCCTTTATGCTTGTGCTAAATCAAACTCTGTAAATTTTACAGAGCCCGCGAATAGTTTCTTTGTTGTTCGAGTCATATAATCCACATGTCAGATATGGAGCAGACTTGGTAGTGGGCATCTCTTGTGCAGGCACAGCATTTAGTGAGGCCATTTTTCTGCTGGAACCATTAACATCAGATGTGGTAGATTTTGTTCGTCAAGGTACTCTGATAGCCATGGCTATGGTTCTTGTGCAAGCAAATGAGGCACGTGAACCTCATGTAGGTAGCTTCGGATACGCTATTATACAATGTTGTAAGCTTTTATTTAGCAAACAAATGTTCATTTTTGCCATTGTAGTTGCACTTATATTGTCAATTTTTAATTCAAAGTTTCCAGTTGAAATAACAACTAAATTTTGACATTTCTTATATAGAATTATATGCTATAGAGACTGATGGCGCTATTACATTGCATTTAAAGTCGGTTGTACCGTAATAAACCTTTTTATCATCCTCACAATGTTTTTACTTCTTACTGAAGGTGTCAATCTGAGAAGATCATACTTCAGAAGATCATTCTTGACAAGCGTGAAGATGAAGACACCATGAGCAAGATCGGTGTAATTATAGCTTCTGGTATTTTAGATGCATGTGGTCGAAATGTCTCAATTAAGTTGCCATCCAGGACTAAGCATGACTGAATTGTTGATGTTGTTGGTGTGGCAGTATTTAGTCAATTTTGATATTGGTGTCCACTTGTATATTTTCTGAGCCTCTCTTTGCACTTACTGTTTTAGAGACTGATGGCACTATTACATTGCATTCAAAGTCGGTTGTACCGTAATAAACCTTTTTATCATCCTCACAATGTTTTAACTTCTTACTGAAGGTGTCAATCTGAGAAGATCATACTTGAGAAGATCATTCTTCACAAGCGTGAAGACGAAGACACCATGAGCAAGATCGGTGTAATTATAGTTTCTGGTATTTTAGATGCATGTGGTCGAAATGTCTCAATTAAGTTGCCATCCAGGACTAAGCATGACTGAATTGTTGATGTTGTTGGTGTGGCAGTATTTAGTCAATTTTGATATTGGTGTCCACTTGTATATTTTCTGAGCCTCTCTTTGCACTTACTGTTTTGATTGGGCTCAATTGTGAACTGAAGTTTCCAAAATCTGGGTTTCTTTCACATGCCAAGCCCTCATTATTTGAGTACCATTGTCCTACAACACCTCCAACAACAACTTCTGCAGTAAAATTCCCAACTTTTGTTTTGTCTACATTAGCAAAGGCCAAAGCTAGAGCAAAGAAAGAAAAAGATCGGAAAGTTGAACGAAAAAGATCAGAAAACTGCTATGGATGAGGGAAACATTTCTGGTGAAGCAAGACCCGTGAAAGGCCCAAAATATACTGATAAGGAGGGGAAGCAATGCAGGTAATTGCCACCTGCAAGTTGATTCCATACCTTTACAAGTTCTCAACGTAAATTGTGTGTTTTTATTAAATGGCAGTTCAGAAGTCAAAATCTCTTTCTGGCTTTTGCAGAGTTCCTTTAGAGCGCCTTTAGCATTCATTGACCTGTTATTATAGTTAGAAGGTTATTTGTCAAATTCCATATCATAGCTATTTTGTTCTTGTAACCACTTATTGGTTATTTCCCATTTTATATCTATGATATCTGTCTTATTGCCACCTTATGATATGCAATGAATTTTTCTTCAGTGAAAATGGGCACAAGGTTCTGTAGGGAATATCGTAGTTGAGATGTAGAAATGGAGTGTATCACACCACTGTTGTTTATGGTCATGGTTGTAATGAGAAAATCAGGGTCAATTTAACACTATTGTTTAAAGCTTTTTGCTGCTTAAGTTTTTTTCAGACAAAAAAAACACTGGTTTATATAATGTACCAGTACATTCTTCAGCATAAAACATAATTACATAACTTCTATATACCTATACTTGGCAAGGACCAAATCCTTGTATACTAACAAAGGCTCCAGCTATGTATCAAAAAGTACATCTCCTATATAATATCATAGCAAAATAAGTATCCAACAGAAAATCAGTTAATACAAAAGTTGCAAATGTCTAGGGCAGAATAATGGATCCTTCATCTCTTATGTGATTCTCTTTCACACATGTATATTTCATGTGACCCATACCATCAGATAAACCCTTTTTTTGATAGGGAATCCGCAACAGTATTGGCTTCCTTGAAAATGTGCAGGAAAGTGATTTGATGGAAAGTTTGTTTAAGACCATTGACATGAGCAATCCAGCCATTGAGATTAGGTGGGGAGAATGTAGTATTTCAAATAATCCCATCTATGAGCGATTTTGAGTCCCCATATATATGTACATTATAAATGCCCAGTCTTCTAGCAGACCACAGTAGACCCTATAGTGCCAGAACCTCTGCCCGAATGTTCGTACCCCCACCTGCATTCCAAGAAATTTTGTAGTGTGGCCTGTGATCCAATCTGATCCATACACCACATCCGCAGCGCCCTCGTTGTGCCGCTCTATCGAAGTAACCTATATGTATCTGCTACACCTCTGCCCGAATGTTCGTACCCCCACCTGCATTCCAAGAAATTTTGTAGTGTGGCCTGTGATCCAATCTGATCCATACACCACATCCGCAGCGCCCTCGTTGTGTCGCTCTATCGAAGTAACCTAAATGTATCTGCTACTGAAGTAACCTATATGTATCTGCTACAACGAGCAAATTGCATCTCAAAATACCAGCCCATGTGATGGAGTCTCCTTCCTCTTTGCAGCATAGTCCTATGCGGCTCATGATCTGTATATATTTTGCAGCATAGTCCTATGCGGCTCATGGTCTGTATATATGTGCTCCATTCCTCCGCGCAATTTCTAGTTAAACCCATATCCTCAAGATCTCTCCATATTGAAAACAGACCATGCCATCCACATATGACCTGTGCCAATATAAAATAACCTCTTGCATGTATTATGTCCATAGTATTCTCAGTAAGTATGAGTTCCTCTTCTACGCCCAAGATCTTAGATCTTATCCATACCGATAATAATATTGTTTCCCATGCCGAAAGCCCAGGTAATCCGCTTGAGAAACCATTCTCTGATCTTGTGAAAGTTTCCATATACATGATCCAGCTTTGAGCCCAATGTGCCTGGTTCTGATCCAGTCATCCGCTGCCCTATTGTGCAAATATTTGGAAGAGATAATATCTTTCCAATACCATCTCGATATAGTGCTCTCCATTTTGATGATGAGTTCCCATCCAAAATATTTAATATCATGTAAAATCCATTTAATATCCTAGTGTCTCTATGTGTGTGCATGCTTTCTTCTATTGTTCCTTTTATATTCCGCTACATTGATGATGACGGCGATGTTGTTTCTTTCTATATAATTGCGGTGTAGCTCTGAATAACGTAATGATGATATGGGGTGAGCTTAATGTATTAATGATGAAATGCAACTATCATAGCAAAGAACAATGTCGCCCTAAGAAAATTTAACATGGTATCAGAGCTAGGCTGAAGAAAAGTCATGGAGATCACCCCTTGGATGACACCATTGCTGGAAGCAAGAAGAGGATGGTGGAGACCTAAAAGAATTCTAGGGTTTGAAGAACACCTTAGGCGTCTTTATTATTAGGGTTTGATGGATTCTATGAGGTTAGGGTTGGAGAGAACCCTGGTTTATGGCAAAGGCATGAGATTAGATGTATGAAACTCTAGCATGGTCTGTGTAAAGATGCTCAAGTACGTGACAAAGATTCATGAAGCCTTAGATGGGATAATTCCTAGCAAATTTGTTTGGATATTTTAAGGCAACATTGTTATATGGACCATGGACATTGATGGCTCTTGTTCAAGAGGGAGAGGATCACCTCTCATTGAAGATATGTATTTCTTTACTATGATGCTTCTTACTTGTTAGACTTATAGATTAGATGATTATGTTTGTTGCTTGTACTTCTTGCACATGTATTTGAGTATATGGATGTTTATAACCTCCTTGATGAGATGAGATGTGTAGATCCTTCTTGAGGATCACTTTGAGATGCAAATCTGGAAAGAAATAAAGAGGTACTTATGAAAAGATGACAAAGTGCTTCAAGCGACCTATGTCTAATGAAAAGGTGCACAGGTAATACCACAAGGTATGCATGGTATGTTTAAGCTATTGGCTCATATGTGTAAAGTAACTTGGATCTATGTCTCCTATAATGAAATGATGCTCAAGCATTGAACTTTTGATCTTCTTAGGCTACATTGATACACTTGATGTTTGGTTAACAAATATGATCTATCCGTTAGATATCGTCTTCCTATAAAGAAGGCTAGCACCTTGGCTCTAGAAAATGATACTCTTGATACTTGTCATGATCGATTTCATACAGAAATATAGTTCATTGACTCCTATACATGAGTTTTCTGGTAATTCTTGTGAAAAGCATGATGAAAGCATATGGAAAGAGCGACTGACACTCTTGTTGTTTTGATAAAGCTTTATTGAATGACCTAATTTGATCTGATTGGTCATGAAGAGCATAATAACCTTGATGTGAGAGGTATAAGTTTAAGATTGATATTCTAGACCTTTCACTGTCTATGGTCTTGTGTCTCGATGGCATATGGTTAAACTGGATGCAGTAACTTGAAGGAATGACTTGACAGAAAATGTTATTGTGTTCATAATCTGAAGGGTGAGAAATTTTTGGCACCCTAGTTGTATTCAGAAATATGCTTAATAATAAAACCCTCATATATTCTGCACCGGTTTTCCACATTGGGTTTTTCCAGGGACGATTTTCCAAAAATAACGGTGTCCCTTGTGTTGTCTCAGTTTATTTCAGTTATTGATCTGTATAGTTGTGAAGGCTGCAATTGTGTTTACTTCGATGTTTATGTTATTAAATAACTTGTTAGTGTAAAGAACAAGTAGGAGATAGTAAACCAAATATTGCAGTAGGGGTTTCTGATGTGTTAGATTCAGAAAATTTCACATGGTATTAGAGGGTAAGTCACGAGTTTGATACACACCGGCTCACGTTGGAGGGAGATTGTTGGACATTGGATAAACCAACACTCTGGAGATGCGATCGTTGACTAACACCTGCGAGTTTTGGTCTAATGGCAACCATGATTGCCAACAAGTGGTATGAGAGCATTGCAGATGAAAGAGGACTAAAGATATCAGCCGAAGAAATCTGAGAATTTGCAGTAGAAAAGCAGTTGTGCCAAGAGATAACGTTGTTCCAGAGCAAAAGAGGCAAGGGGAGGAGCGACACAGTGCAAATAGGGTGACGCAGAGTCGGCGTAAGCATTCTGAGCCAGGAGAAGGGCTAGCGCAGAGGTAGAGTGGGGTAGAATAGGCTCACGTAGAGCCACATCATCTTTCTCAGCCAGGAAGGATTGACGCAGTTGACAAGGAGGAGCAGATTCAACCCAGGCTGTGATTGTGCAAAGCCTGAAGGGCTCAAATTCTTTAGTTGTCAGGGCTAAGGGAGTTGTGCAAATTGTGATTTGAGGAGCTAGTGGGACATTGTTTCTATCTGTGTAGAATAGTGTCTAAGGAGACAGAACCAAGGTAGAGGGAAGCACTACCTCGATGGATTTCTAGCCAAGAAATCTAGATCCGAGTTGCAGCAGCAAAGGAGGATTGGAGAGGAGTGATTCAACAGTTGACAGGAGGATTTCCAGGAGGGAAATCAGGACTCAAAGGGAGTTTAGCGGAGAAGAGCAGAGATGGCAGTAAACAAATTGAGGGATCATGACACATTGGAGGTGGCTTCCAATTTTGTCATCTAGAAGGCCAGGATCATGGCAATCCTGGATAAACATTGCACCAAGGACTATGCCTTGAGAACCATAGTTGTCCTAGTTGACCCCGATGCTAATGAGAAGTATGAGGAGGCCCAGGCGAAGTGCATGATCCTAGACGGGGTCAAGGATCATGTAATACCACATATTGCTGAGAAGAACACAGCAAGGGAGATGTGGTAGACCCTGACCACCTTATACCAGGGCTCTTTTGTGCAGCGGAAGATGTTGGAAAATTAGGTGAGGCTATATGCTTACTTCTGTGGGGTCTACACTGGATTCAAAGTTTATGGTCAAGACTGCTCTGAATGTAGTCTTCGAGGACTGGGAGGCATTTGTCCGAAGCATTTTGGGCAAAGTGACTCTCCCCAGTTGGGAGGAGATGTGGGCAGCTCTTCGACTGGAAGAGATCAGGAGGTTAACCAAGGTGAGGAGTATCGGTAAGGGAGTTCGAGTCAAGGAAGAGGAGGAAGAGGATGCGGCTCTAACATCTATGGGACAACAAGGGGTTCAGAAGAGGAGGAAGAAGGACATCTCCAAGGTCAAGTGCTTCAACTGTGGGGAGCTAGGACATTATGCATCTCAGTGCCCCGGAAGAAAGGCAAGGGAGAAGCTTCTGACTCAAAGGCGAAGAAGGATGTCGAGACTGATGACGATTGTGCCAGGAGTGCTCATGCGTCTCTGCAGCACTATTTAGTGCATTGAGTGTCTCCGTTCGAAGATCTCACCCTTAGCCCCAGGGGACTTCGAGTGCCTGCTTGGGAAAGGTATTTTCATTAGTATTTCAACAGTAGTTTTACTATCATATCAGCAACAGTTTCATCAGCTTTTTTGGAGGACTACGCAAGACTTGGAGAGGGACGCAGTTCTTTTTGGTTACAGTGCTAGATTGGGGTTTGCAGGTGGATTTATGCTGGGGGATAGAGCAGGGGTCCAACTCTTGTTTCATTAGAGGATTTTGGCAGGGTTTCTGGTAGTGTTTTAGGCAGAGTTTAGAGGGGTTTTCTTTAGTGGCAGCACAGGGCATTGAGGAACTACGCAGAACCCCAAGAGGGTGTTTTCCAGGGTTCGGCCAATCCAGGAAAGTTTTCTGGGTTTTTATGGGTTTCTTGAGTAGAGCTTGAATCCAGAGTTTCAGCTTTTTCCGAGGAGGGGAGCAGCCCCAAATCATCATTTGTTTTCTAGCAGCAGCAATAACACAACAACAGCATCCACGCCGAGAGGCCATTCTTCTCATTCTGAGAGTATCTCTTCACTTGCCTCATGCAAGTCGAGGTGCCATATGTCTGATCACCTCTTGTACTTATTTTATTGCTCAGTATAATAAAATGGCTTAGCCTTTCTTGCTACATTTCTTGTGTATCTGCTCATATTTCTGGTTTATGTCATTATATGCTGTTTCACTGTTATTTATCTCTTCTGGGTTACTATATCATTTGCACGTATTTGGTTGGAGTTTTGTTGGGGTTTTGAGGGTTATTCCGGGTTAGGAATATTACAGTGGTATCAGAGCATAGATCTGGCTCAGCATGTGGAGTTAGCAATCTATGACACCAGGGGAAAAACCCTACATTTATTACAGAGGTAGGAGGTACAGAGACACTGGACGTAGGTTGGAGAATACCTACGGAGAGGGAGACTGTGTTCCTGTGGTGGACGCAGAACAGGAGGACCAAGTGGCAGACGTAGATCAGAGAGAGCCAGTAGTGGACGTAGAACTAATGAGCGACGAGGACAGGAAGAGATTAGCGGATATGCTCCTCAAATCAGTGCAGGATCTGTCGAGATAGATTGAGGTCACGGGGCAGAGATTCACGGCAGTAGAGGCCAGATAGCGTGAGATCCCACGAGTTTTTCAGATTGGTGAGGGATCAGGCGCATCCCATCACTTGCCAGAGCAGCGTGATACTGCATAGCAGGTGGCCTCACCTACATGCTCTACCATGCCCACTTTCTTAGGAGCAGACACAGGGGCCGTAGCCCAGCAGGAGGCAGAGCCCGGACATATGGGCGATTATTTTGCAGAGTACCAGGCCTATGGTTAGGAGTTCAGGGAAGCCCTCTCATTTAGAGATTTTGTTCAGCTCCAGCAGGATAGCAGACCTTGCGACCATCACAGAGGGTACTGGCATTACCATGATGGTGATGCCCACCGTGCAGCGAGTAGATTCCACTTGCCTACGTTTGATGGCTCATCAAACAGTTCGACAAAGTCTTGGGTGGAGAAGTTGGACATTTATTTCCAGCTTAACCAGATGTCGGAGGCAGAGGCCATCAAGGTGGCAACATTGCATTTGGATGGCGAGGCCCAAGATTGGTGGTTTCATGGGATGGTTACACTGGGGCACTCCACAGTGATGACATATGCCGAGTTTACCAGGAGACTGATGGAGCGATTTGATCGGAGGGATCCAGAGCAACATTTTGTTGAGCTGACGAGGCTTAAGCAGACAGGGAACCCAGAGACCTACATTACAGATTTTTTGATGGTCTCTGTGATGGTGCCAGACCTATCCACTGCACGGAGGGTCTATATGCATGTTGAGGGGTTAGCAGAGCCACTTTGGGGTTTAGTTCGATCCACTAGACCAGCCACACTCCAGGACGCTATCAGCAGGACCCGGGACTTACAGGATGTCTTACCCAGGACCCGGACACCTTACCCCCAGAGACAAACTTTTCAATCTAAGGGGAAGGATGTGAGGATTCCTCCTCCAAAGGAGAATCCAGGACGAGTATAGCTTGACGACGATGCCAAGCAGGAGTTGAAGAAGAAGCGGTTGTGTTTCACTTGTTAGGAGCCATGGGCACAGGACATAGATGTGTTGCTGGCAAAGCACATTTTATTGAGGTCTTCTCCGAGAGCAGTGGAGAAGAGGATGATGAGGAGGATGTGGAGGCAGGAGATAACCATACCATACAGGGACCTTTGCCACCTCCACCACTAGCAGTAGGTGGTGCATCTTTTGCACCCACCGGAGGGGCCCTTGCAGCGTTGCGGGGAGTTCCCAAGTATCTGCGCTACGCGTACAAGGGACAGTACGTGGCCAGCGCGTATTAGTTTTGGTTGACAGTGGGGCAACCCATAACTTCATCGATGCACAAATGGTTGAGCGGAGGGGTATTCAGATAGAGAGCTTCGATGGGTTTTCAGTATTGGTCCCAGGAGATCAGACCATGACATGTGCTCGTTATGTTCCGGAGCTTTCGGTGACGATGGACACCTACACATTGACTGACCACTTTTTCGTGGTCGATATTCCGGACACCAACATGATACTAGGTGTCCAGAGGCTTACTACTCTAGGGAAGGTCACGACGGGTTGGAAGACCCTAGAGATTGAGTGGGATGATGAGAAGACCGGGAGGCATGAGAAGATATGGGGGCAACACACATATCCGCCTCAGACTGTGTCGGCTCATCAGATAGAGGCAGTCTTCCGGAAGGGAGACTAGAGTGGGCAGTGGAGCTGCGTGCATCAGAGGCAGGGACTACAGGGCAGATGGTACATCCAGAGATCCAGTCCATCCTTGATCAGTATGCCATAATGTTTGGAGAGATTCCACCAGGACAGCCACCTGATCGGGGTTTTGTTCACTCTATCGAGCTTGAGCAGGGCATCTAGGCAGTGATCACCACCCCCTATAGGCACCCCAAGGCCTATCGAGATGAGATTGAGCGGGCTATCTAGGAGTTGCTGGCACTTGGGCACATTCATCCGAGCACGAGTCCTTTTGCTTCTTCTGTGGTGTTGGTGAAGAAGAAGGGCAGTACATTGAGGATGTGCATTGACTACAGGGCCCTGAACAAGAAAGACCCTAAAGAACAGGTACCCCATGTTGTCGCGCAGATTGGCACGACAACGCTTAGACCGGGAGCTGTCACTCTGATCCCCGATCCCTCCGTTTAAGCCTGTCTCCCACGGCTAAGGGGGGTAGACCCTATGAGATAATGAAGACCAACTGGCAAACAGTTGGTTGAGAGACACGAGACACGATAACATAAGCACTAGATGAATTTGATTTTAGCAGACCAGTGCCTTAAGAGATTGTTATTAAATCGATTACTTGTTAGATGATTATAGAAACATGAAACGTGAACAGCAATCATTTGTCATCAGCTAGATCACAGTGCTCTTTGAATGACCCAAATGATATCCAACAACTGAAGATTTAAAAAAAGGATGAATGCTTCAAACCACCACGAGTTATAAACCATTAACTAGATATCATATTCGTATCTCGACTTGAAACTTCAGATCTCAGCGTGAAAGATATAACATGAAAACAACTGAATCTGGCAACAAAAATAATTTTCCCACAAAAACTTTTATACCCCTTCAAACAAAGATTAAACTTAAAACAAAATTTAAAATTTAATCTAAAACCCTGAAGGAAAATTTTTTATTTAAATCTTTTATTTTATATTTTTCATGATGAAGACAAATGCTTTCAAATGAAAGAAGAAAATTTGTGATAACTTTTCGAGATAGAAAATAAGCAAAGGGCTGAAGAAACCCCCTCTTGAGTAAATCTGTTTGATGTCTTATGAGATTGCTGGCTTGAACAACTTGTGGGACCTTTGATATCCTTGGAATGGACTATTCCCACCGAAGAAGTCCTCGCACTCCAATAGAACTGGCAACCTATCCCTTGAAAACACAGAAAACACTTGCAAACGAATTGTTAGTGCAAAAGAGACTTGGCATATAGAGACCAAGTTGAGCTTGTCATTCAACCGAGAATGGACAAGCTACAACAAGTGTAAAAAATATACCAAGCCCAAAGGAGATTTGAGATAGCTGCAAATCTCTTCTCCCTAGACAATAGTGCCTTCAGGCAAATGCACACAGAAAAACAACTAGATAGCAAATGAAAATCAAATGAATATCAAGCGACACAGGTATACCTCATGTACCAAAGCATGCACCACAAGAGAAGCTAGTAACCCCAAAGACTTTTATTTATTTATGTGAAAGCTGAGTACAAAATTCGGCAGAGTCTCCGCCAGCCCAATAGCTCGTTCTATCTTTATACAATAAGAGCCCAAGGCTCATATAAATAGGAAAATGGGAGATGATCCCAAGGCAAATTCCAATGACAAGTGGCAATGGTGAAGATCTCAATGCTTCAAGTCAAGTTCCAAGTGGCTGATATGACTGTTTGTGATCCTGAAGATAACTGTTGTAGGCTGCCCATGCAACTGCTGTTTTAATTGCTGTGTATTGGCTGAGTGTGAACATGTGTTGACTGGCTCTTAAACTGCTGGTTATTTGCTGTATAAATGCTGCTCTAACTGCTGTTTAGAATGGCTGTTAATTGCCACGTTAAACTGCTGTTGACCCACGTTAATGCTTGTTGTTGCGTATGGCTGAAGTAGACTGTGCTGCCCACGTGACTTCTATAGTTGACTGGCTGTGGACTGTTGTTGATAAACCACGTAAACATGCTGACCGTTTGACTTGCTGACCACGTATTGGCATGCGTATACTTGCTGTTTAAATTGCTGAGTAAACATGCTGTTGGCCCACGTTGAATACTCTTTGACCTGCCAACGTATTTCCTGTGTACGGACTTGGCATGCGTACTTTTTGGTGGGCTGAGGTGGGGTCCCACGTTAACTTAGTTTACATTATAATTTCAACCTTATAACAATTTCTCAACCTTTAAATTAAATCAAAGTTATACTTTGAAAATTCCATTGCCTCATGAACTCAAAGTGCGCCCAGTTTGACTGTCCGTTGACTTGCTTTGACTTTCTTTGACTTTGAGTTGAAACTTATGTGGTGGGCCCCACATTGTTTGCCACATCACCCTTGATCCTCTGCTTAATTTCCATGTCAAAATTTGACTTATTTTGACTTTGGAAAAATTTATAAATTTTTCCAATTATTCATTTTTTTGAATTTTTTCTTCATTTTTGCCACTGTCACTTGAAAAATCGCCTTTTGAGGGACTCTGAGTCATTTTTTGACCCCCAAAGCAGGCTCTAGAAGAATGCTGGGCCTCTGAGGATGAATTTCGACTGGTCATACGCCCCAGACATCTCCTAAGGCCACTTATTTATGCCTTTACATAAAAATTAATTAAAAAATCCCGTTTTGCGGGAAATTTTTAACTATTAAAAAATCCTACTTAGACCTAGCCAAATTCCCCGAAACTTTATGTGTGATCTAGTATGGTAATATACATCGACCCTAGACACTAAGATGTGTCAGGGGCTCAATCTTCAAACCGTCACCTCGGCTTTGGGGTGTGCACGAGTGAAAAAATCCAGAGAATTATCCGCCTCTGAGAAAGAAGGGAAAAGAAGGGATAATTAACCGGATAAAAAAAAACACTCCAAGTTGTACTCGTTTGCTGATCGAGTCCCACATCCTAGGCCTGTTACAAATTCAAGAAACATCATACTAGCATCACTTATTACAATTCCCCGCAGGGTGTGGAATCTGGGTACAAAGAAGAAAGATGATGGGAAGATAGAAGGAGAGTTAAAAAACTCTGTTGACTGATGA